>QNGE01001622.1:139379-155427 GCA_008508345.1 Paragonimus westermani
CGCATTCGTGGCACAGCTTGGTTTAATGGCCAAGTCATGAATCAGTGGGTGAACCTGCTCCTGAAGTTTACTCAACTTTGCTCCCAAAAACCCCATTCTGTCCTCCAACCTGCTTCTACTGCTTCCTAAATCAGCTGATCTACACTTTGCACAGTGATAGCAGACTGCAGGGTGGCTATCGCTATTCAGTAATTCAATACTGGCCTGGGTTAAGGTCGCATCACAAGCAGCATGCAGACATAGTTTACATAAACGACACATGACTGAAAGTACTTTTGGTCTCACCGTTTGTTGACAAGCTGCACATAGGTCACGCTGGGTGGACATGTCGGCTGCATGCGTCATCGCTACTGGCGCTAGTGGAGGGGCAAGTTTCACGGCGCGGTTGGATGATCTGGTGGTACGACCGCACGGCTTAGCAGGCTAGGTAAGGACGCTCGCTCTATCGATCGACTGTGGCAGGATTGGTAAGACGCTGGACATTTAAAGCTGACGTGATGGACGAAACGTGCTAACAAGCAATAACTCCAGTACTAATGGATGCACAACTGAATGCTTTGCATCACTAGACGCAGAAAATGAAGGGCTATCCACTGAGAGCAAAATCGACAGAATTTCTTTAAAAACAAAATTTTGTCCGCGGCTGAAGTTCCGTGCGCCGTGCTTCAAAATGCTAAGTTGAGAACCCGTCATAGTATGAACGCGAAATTTGTATATTCCGATAGGGCACGACGAGAGGAACACAAAAATATCCAAATTGTCTAGGTCCGATGATAAACACAAAGTTATGAATAAAAGTGTCAGAGCACTGAAATGTGCAACCGTTTGTGCACGCACGCACGCGTGATAACGAGATTGTTGATCGCTTCACCTTACTTAAAAAAATGCATCGACAGCAGCAGAGGCACGGAAAATTAAGATTCCGTATCTTCAAAGCCACTGGCATTCACCTACCTACTCATTTCTGGTGATAAACCAACTTTTCCGAAGCTCACGGGACGCGTAAATAAGACGACTGTGAGCCCAATCCGTGGGTTCAACATGTTGCATATCTTCAGCAGGACCGTTAGGTTTGCTGTTGGGAAGAACTCCGCGCTAGAATTGTATTTTCCAGGCGTATTTGGAATACGGTTCACAAGTCTTTTTTTGTTCAACAGGAAGAAGGTAGATCAGAAATCTTTGGTAAGTATCGGGAGCACCCGCTAATAAACGTTCACTTTGTTCGTACAATGGACAATCGCAACAACCTTACAAATATGAAACCTGTGGAGCGTTTCAAATAGCGAAATTTTACTTGGCACCCATCAGCGTTGTTTGGACCAATGACAAGATACCACTGTTGAATAAAATGAGCTCGTGTGAGCACTGCGAAAACCTCGCTTTCGGACGCTAAAAAAATGAACAACTCCCATCTAACCAAATATACAAATGAACGCTTATGGGCTATCCAAAAAAGGACAACACGTTTTAGGAAATTTTTAAAGATTTCACAAGATGTAAATATAAACGGTCGACGGATTGTCGCTTAAGAAGATGAGATAATATCTGATATACAATCATGAACCCCAAGAAAGCGCGGTTTTTGTAAAATCCACATGTTTATGTTCCCCTTTGGGAGTAGTCACTTGGAGGATCACGCGCGGCGGTGTGCTCTCCGGTGTTTGCGGTATCATGGATGGGTCTGGTGGTTTATTAGCCGACCACGACTCATCTTTGATGCTCATATGACTGACGGAAATATGAACTGTACAGCCTGGGTAGATCAGTCCATGTTCGTCTGCCAACGCCAAAAGACTCACAATACGACGTTCGACCTGGAAATATGAGCACGAAATGTGAAACATGTATTTTGTATACCCGGAAAGGTGAAATGTAGTTAGTAATACTGCCGCACATTCAGCAATAGATCTTGAGGGAATGGACCACATTGGTGGAACAGCCAAATTTTGAATTCAATATCATACAAGCAAAGCGACGAAAATGTTTGCGTTGCTATAAACTCAGTCGCTCAGTGATTTCTAGATAAGCAAACTCAGGTTTCATTAGAATTTTGGCCATGTAATAGATTACGCAAGAATTACGTGCGAGCATAAAGGATCCTATGCGTCGTTCTTGATGATTGGAACAGGTGTGCGGATAAGAGACGGCGACTACACGCCGGGATTTCTTCAGTAGGCTTTGTGTATGTACTCAAATGAGATTTAACAGTAACATCGGTAACATATGCGCGCGTAATGCCACCGCATCGGATCAGACGTATTCAGAAGCCTGACGTCCTCCTTAGGAAAATACGGAACCACAACTAATGGGGAAATATGTAGACGTCAGTAGATCTTGAATTGAAGTGATAGAGGGTACAAAAATCCTTCACACGATCCACATAAAAAATGAGTCGGGACTTTCATGAAAACATTACTGATATGGAGGGATCAGTAACCGTGAAGTACAGCAACGGTAATTGTGTGAAACTGAGCACATTCTAAGTGCCCAGCTCCGCGTGCTGATAGTAGTCGATATTACGTCGGAATTAAACGAGTATATGACCAACAAGTAGTTTGGCAGATTTGGGATGAGACCGAACTGTGAAATGTCAGGGCTTCGGCTGGATTCCAACCAGCAACGGAAACAGCATGCACCAACGCGGCAAGCGCTCTACCAGTTGAGCTACGAAGCCATACCGGGAGCTCGGAAATTTCAAATCTGGACTATGTTGCCCACCGTCTCATTTGATGCATTCCATATGAGACAGTTTGACAGGTGAGTTCAAATTTGAAATTTCCGAGCTCCCGGTATGGCTTCGTAGCTCAACTGGTAGAGCGCTTGCCGCGTTGGTGCATGCTGTTTCCGTTGCTGGTTGGAATCCAACCGAAGAGCTGAATTTTCACAATCGTCTCATCCAAAAACGCGAGGTATGTCGAGACGAGTTAGGAGCATTTGACTGAACGTTCAAAACAGCTGCATCACTATATTGTTAAGCGAGAAGTTCCAGAAAAAAGTCACTCAAAACAACGCCATGTGCATACTTGAAAAGCTTAAATCTCTCTTGCGAGAGCATTTCACCTATGCAAGCTCGGAATAGAAGAGCTGATAGGATGTCCCCATGCAGCACGCCAACAGTCATAAAACGGGAATAGGCTAGATGAGTTGCTTGAAATGCACACAACTTTCAGAGTCAGGGTTCGTTTGATCCGGGACGTCCTGTTTGATTCTGGCGTGATAATGTCATCAGCAAATGATTTTAGAGGAAAACGTCATACTTGCATTTGTCGTGCTGGTTCGAGCCTTAAGCTAGCGCGGCCAGCGCTAGCTGCCCTTTGAATTGCGTTTTCTCGTGCTCAGTTGCCACATGCGGATTATATTTCTTCCTTTATTCAAATATCACATCGTGATTCGTGCCTCCGCAGCTCTTATCAGTTTTCAGACGAAAATTGGTTTCACATCTTTGCCTTAAGCTCCTTTTTAGTTACCACTCAGCATAGTCAGATGTACATGGACGTGTAACTCTTGTAACCTGTAAAATTCCACTGAACCTAATGACAGTCAAAGTAATGGGAAGGCCACGACTCAACGGTAGTGCAAAATGACCACCGCCGGCAACATCCAGACACTCAAATCGACTATTGGGGACGTTATCCGAGATGGTGGCACGCACGCATCTACGTCATTTCCGATCCTTCTAACCACTTTCATCTTCTTCTTAGGAAGCAAACTTCTGGGGTATTCGACTTCACTGTTGCGGTAAGTGGCGGTTTGAGCCGAAATGCCTTCTGGTCACGCCCATGACCGTCATGCATGAAAGAAAGTGAAACAGAACGAAAAACCGGTACCTCGTAATTGATGGACCGAGCACCGTAGTAGACGTCGTAACCGTCTACGATCAAATCAATGACTTCGCGATCCCAAGTCAGGGTGATCGAGTGGCGCTGTAGAGCCTGCAGGAAAAATGATCAATCATGAGTAAAACTATTTAAAAGGTGGTATTGCCGTTCTACTCGTTTTATCATAGTTATTGTGTTAGTTGGTTAAACGTTGTATCCGTTAGAAGACGCGAACGGAACACGGTGACTAAATTTTGAACGCGTGAGTGGTAAGGCTTCGAACACTTTCAAAATGATCTTTGCTCATACGACTGTCGGTGATTGAACTGATTAACGGTGTGTCCGCTTTTGATCAAACGGTTGTGCGATCGAGGCAACTGCTCGCCTGTCAGTGCTTACGCCAGCTGTTGTAAAATCCACATATGTACACATTGTAATTCGTCATTTGGTCGAAAGTGAACATAGTATTACTCTATCCAATCGCCTCATGATTATGTTATACAAACATCCGTTGAAATTGGAGAAAGTAGTTAGAAGATTCAGCAATATAATGGAAACTAGCCACGAAAATGTTCCATATCGAACTGCCTTTTGAGGACAATAAACACTGGTTAATGGTCTTTTAACTGTACCAAACTGATTAAACGTGAAGATATTGGATATAGTCACATAGTCGAGATATATGGATGCAGCAAAATACATGGGGAGCATAAGGTCAGATAGACATCTACGAACATAAAGTAAGTGTATATGGTCCATAACTTAATAATTCACTTGTATTGCCCAAGCAACGCAATGTATTCTATTATATTCAGACGTCGTTCATTCCTATGATGACGTACTGTTTTGAAACCACCAAGTGTTGTTTCAATAATCGTGTTTACATTCCATGTTAATAATGGATCTTATGAGTTGTAAAGAGATCACTCTTAACCATACCCAGCAATACGTATGGTACCGAAATACACACACTGAACGCCAAATAAACCCTACTACGGATCATATGATTTAAGCCTATTCCAGACTTCAGATTCTTTAGTTGGATCCATATTGGTTGTCTTTGAATAAACATCAGTCGTTCGGTACAGAACACACCGTGCGTAGTAATTTCATGCAACTGGTAAAGGTTACCTAAGTAGAACTGATGGACTGTTCAGCGAAAGGACATTCCTCTGAGACAGGTTAGAAACTAATGGTGCAGGTTGACGCCGCAGTAACAGTTATCGAACCACCCACTCAGTGACCGGTACATCGTGTCAGCAGGTCGCAACGTGGAATTGACGTCAATCTTCACAGTCATATCACATCGCCGTAACGGATGTTTACATGTCAAGGCCAGAAACTAATTACTTGAAGAGTTTTACGTATTTGGAAGCAATCACACGTGAACCGCAGGTGGTATTACGTGAATTGCATCCTCCAGACTACGCATAATTCCGCTGCTGGTAACATTATGAGGCTTCATTAAAGATGAGAGGGATCTAACTTGAGTAATCAAGCTTTGCATCACTAGAATGGTTATTGTTAGGTGACCACTGGTAGACAAAAGCAGCAAGACAGCCTGGGCTGCAGTCGGTGATCGTGTGGTGGATAGCCGGATGTCATCACCATTGACCTGCAGTCCGTAGTATTGCAAGCCCACTTGTTTCTTGGTTTTATATACCACACGTTTGCGTAAACCTACCCGGTTGTTTGCGTGGGAAAACGAAAAGCAAAAACCTTATCTGGAATATAAAGTTTCACAATTACAAACGGTCCAGAAATAGCTTTGCAACGGTCGCAAAACTACCACCTAAAAAGCGACGTGCCTTTCGTCGTCTACATTGAGAACGCAGTCTATCTCAAATCAAGGGTTGTTATTGAGCTACTGTGACTAAAATAACAGGTCTATAGAACAAATCTTGAGGAAAATGGGATTTCGAGTGTTGCATGCAATGATTCACAGCAGTGGAGCAATAAAAGTGATTAAGGGGGTCAAAGATTGTTGGTATGTGAGGAAACAGACTGGCACGAAGATGAAATACACTATACTGCTCGACGAACAGCTCTGAGACAAAGTAGCGTAAGCAGTATTAAGCTAAACTGGATGGTAGAGTTCTCTAAGATTGCTGTTCACAATGCTACGAAGCATTCGCCGTTGCCCGCTTACTGCAAGCTCGGACAAGCATTGCCTCCGATGGAGTACCCACCATAAGGATCAATGGCTGTGTCTGTTTGGGAAGCATATCACTTGATCAATCGTCTGGCGTAGAGTAGTACGCTCTGAAACAAATGAATTCAATTCGAACGGTCCGAATGGTTAAAACTATTGTCAGCACGACTTGACCAAACAGCCGTGGACCTGTGATATAAGGCCACATGGAAGTGACACTTGCTAGGGGAGCAGGGTGCCCAATTCTACATTCAGACACTTCCAAATTAATCCCACCTGTGGTTAATTCTGCTGCGATAAATATATAGTGTTGCGGCTGCACATTTACAGTATGCATACGGCCAAGAAAATAATGCAATGAATAACGAGCCACCGCATTCACAAATGTTTTCTTCATCTAGAAGTCCGGAGCACATTCCATAGACCTTACAGGACAAACACGTTTGTTGCATTAGCCGAATTTTTTAGTCCAGAAAGCCACTGAAAAAGACCACACCGTGAGCATGAAGTGCTGCAAATGGAGGAAAACTTTCCAGCTTGATTATTAGGCCGAATAAACATTACGTTGAGATTCTCAGAAAAAATGGAGACGCGTTCTCGTAGAGTCACTCAATTACACCGCGTCCTAGGTGGCTTCTTAATGGCGGAACGGTGTTGTCTGGTCCGATCTCAGTATTCAGTATAAACTTCCGACTTTGTGAGAGGAAGCCATACTTTCACTGACGGTCGTTGCACTTTGTTCCTCCACGCAAAACAGGTTGACTTAAACAAAATTGTGGCAAACTGTCAAAAATAGGCGATGTTATAATCCTGAGACAAGCTATGTTTTGAGCACGAATGCATGAAGAAATGTACCTTTTCGGCCCAAGTGGATAAACTCCGGTAGACCAGTTGCGTCAATTCAGAAGTGGAGAACGGCAAGAAGTAGACCATTTCATTGATACGACCCAGAAACTCATCGCGTAGGAAATTATGCTGAAAGGTTAGAGAATAAGACACACATGACCTATAAACAATAGGCCAAATAGCGAGCGGTGGGGTGTATGACCTAATAACTGAGTCGTTTTCAAAAAAAAGATAGTGAAAAACCTGTTTTTCAAACAAACAACGCATATGGTATACGTCAGGCAAACAACATGGACATACCGAACCAAACCAGTCAAACTTCACAACTCAGAAAATAGTCCATTGAATCCACACTCAGTTAAGTGGTTGTGTGCGAACACAACAACCGATCAATATCGTCAAAAGCAAATAATTACAGGGGTGACGCCGATAGTGGTGCGAAAACACATGCAGACGCGTGTATACAGACAGATTCACTTAGTGTCAACAAGCAGCACGCGTTAGAGAATGATGTGCACACGAACGCTTTGCCAGTTTGCGCGTGTAAACCCCAAACACAAGTAGGCTAAAATAACGACATTTATGAGCAAACGTTTACCGTTAGGCGTGTAACACTTCAAGAATAAATCAGAAATACGTACTCACCCGAAGAATGGGGCGCATGACTTTCTCTTTGAAATCTCGAGATAACTCCACGTCAGCTTCTGGAAAAAAGCAATCGGGAAAAAAGTATGGATAACTATGACTATCAGAACACCGTCTTTAGATCTAAGAGGTCACCGAAAGTGACGTGTCACTGGCATCATACCGACCTTCAATCTAATCAGAAGCGCCGTGGCACAGGCCAACGTTCACCTCAACAGTGACGTGGAGTATTCTAGAGGTTTCTACCAGTGTAAAAAGATAACTAAGGAGAAAACTAAGCAAGAGATCTATACAAATGCTGTGAGTGCGGATAAACCATCGACTGCGCGACACTGCCATCTCGGATATCGCTCCTAACGAGCGATTTGAATTATCACGAGCACCCCAGTCCGGCAGGTGACATCTACCACTCTGTTCATTGAAACAGTCAGGGTCTTCACAATTCGTGAACGCGTTGTTCATTGACCACCACGCGGTTTACCCAACTGTTGGTGACCTCAGAATAGAATGCCCGCCACGATAAACGTGTGGCTGGCATGCGGAGTATGTGACTCAACCGTCACAGGCTGTGCCACACAATTAATTGACCAGTTGATCGCGAGTCCCGAGCGTTTCGGAGTATGCGCCGGCGGACGAGTGCATTGCTCACGTGATTAATCCACTTCATGTGGACTGTCACAACGAGACTGGATCTCGATGACCTATTGGGCTAAACTAGACGGCATGGTGGCCACACCAACAGAGTTACTCACACCAGGCAGATCAACAGGTGGAGGTCTGACAAACCAATCTTCTGGTCCTCTAGGTTGAGCATTGGAAGAAGGTTGTGGTACAGGCCTTTTAGCCGAAGGCTTTGGTTGAGAACCCCAATTGCTCTCCCGATCAGCTCTGGACGTCCTGGCAGTATCTCAGTCCATACACAACCATGGATACCCACAACAGTGTTAATTCTATACTGCATCGACCATCTCGCAGTACAAACCGGGTCGCCCTATCTGCTGCATACAACAGGGTGGATAGACAAAAACATGCTGCTCCTGACCCCTCCCCCAATGTCCTCTCTCTCCCCCCCTCCCATTTCGTATGATTGCACTGCAGGTCCCAAAACAGATATAGCTAACACTGAACCGGTAAGTCCCATCTCTTGCCATTCAGCCTCAAGCCTCTCTAGTCCCTTGCTTAGACCTAGAATGCATATCTGTACAAGTGCTTTCAACGTTCGCACTCTGAAACAGATAGGTCAACAGGCCGCTCTCGCACGAACGTTGGACTCGTTGAATGTCGATGTCTGCTGTATCTGGCAGACTAGAATCCACGACAGTGTTCAACGTATGGAACTAACAGCATCCGCATTGTCTACCCGATACTGGTTGTACACTTCGGCTGATTCCACGGCTGCCACTACCGGTTAGCCTGGAGTAGGTATAGTCCTTAGTACGATGGCCTCAGCCGCACTGGTAAATTAGATTTCCGTTAACAGTAGACTTTGCACCGTCCGCTTGGTAGGTTCAATTAAGACCAACTCTAGAGGCAAAAGTTTCGGAAACCTTCTCACTGTGTCTGCTTATGCTCCACTTGACTGTAATGACATCGGTATCAAGAACACCTTTTATTCGGATCTGGTCGCTCTCCATCGGTCGACACACGGTCCTAATATAGACATTCTGGCCGCGGATATGAACGCCCAGGTCGGTCACCTTAGTGAGGCCGGGAGTCGTTTAGGTGGCAGGTTTGGGATAGCATAACATTGCTCAGGTAATGGCGGGCAACTGTTGTAGCTGGGCGCTGAGCGTAAGCTATTTTTAGACATCACTAGTTCTAGATATCGTCTACGTCATTGTTTCATTTGGCGTCCCCCCCCTCCGTGTGTCGGTATGTTATACTTCTGCTTTCACCGGTCAGTAACCCCACCGACCCAACGGTTGGCCGTTGGTAAAACGCAAGTATCAAATCAGCCAAACAATTCTAACTCCGAAGATCGTAATAGCTGGTGGACTCAAATCTCAGACCATTCATGAGAGCCTCATGAAGATAGTGAAACTTCCATGTACCTTTGGAGTTGACGGAATGTCTGGTGAGATCACAAACCGCATAGCCAAAGTTTAGATAGCGTTTGCCAACCTACGCCGTCTGTGGTGCCAGTATGATTTTAATCTTTTAAAAGGCTTACTGTATAGCGCCATTGTACGGACGGCCGCATTATACGGCCGCAAAACCTGTTCCATCCGTGTGAAGGATGTTCACAGAATATTCCCTTTCGACCATCGGTGTCCGACGCTTTAGCGGCGTGTAGTGCGAATGCTGCGTCAGTAGTGACGCAAGTCGCCGACATGATTTCTGGACGGATACACTATCGACCCCTGAGTATACTGATCTCGTCTAACAAACCTTGTTGGCTTGGTCACACTTTACGAATGCCAACGCAACGCCTGCTACACCGTACCTTGTTTGTGAGTAGTGGGTTAGGCTGAAGGCGACAGAGGCCAGCGTGACCAGGGTTCGAGGTCCGAAGGCAATCACGCTGGAGTTTGCTTTAATAGAGCTTTTCTGGCTGGGGACAGCGCCTGATATGGGGGGAAAACAGAAGTGAATGACACTGATGTGAATCTTTATGTGCGTCAGTGTAACTCTTTTTCCCCTCTTTCATACCTTTTCCCTCCTTCTTACACAATGCCCTTTTTCTCTCCGTTCGTGGAACGTGGGCCACTTCATGTGGCCATCAATTGTTAAAGGTGTAAATTTGTCTTTTTGATTTCGGCGCTTCTCTAAAGGTGGTTAGAAGTTTCTCTCCTCGGAAGCTTTTCTGTTTCCCTTGTCGACAATGGAGCTGCTGGGAAATTATTTTGAAACCATCTAAAGAATCGTTTAATGAATACCCATTAGAAGACAATGATACAAATTATGGCAAAGGCGATGATTGAGCCAATCCGTCTTCCTTAAAGCCGATGCGCAAATTTCGAGCTTCAGTCGTTAAGTGGACATCAGGAGATCCTTCATCCTCACCTTCTGTCACAGACAAAGGTTCCTGGGTAGACACTATGGGGGTAAAAACCGCAGCGGTATCTCTCTTCCGGAGAACGATCAGGGAGTACATTTCTTTGCGTGAGGTTGCCGGATTTCAGAGCAAGAGTTTTTTCCAAGCTTTGTTCTGAACTGAATTCAGCAAGTGAAGCTGCCGGAAGGTCATGCGACAGTTTAGTGCATGTGACACACAGTTTAGTCGTAAATACAAGGCCGCTGAGATCAGCAGAGAAAGCAGCTGCCAAAACTGACTTAGTCCCCTTGGCAGTGTTCTGGGGAATCGGCCTTCTCAACCCCCGTTTCTTCATTGCAACTATACCATTTAGAACTTCACTGCTTTTTAATAACTGCAACACCGGAACAAACAAGGGCTATGTATTTATTTTTAACCGCAATTGGGATATCATTTCAGACAGCAGCCATCTTAGAGGGTAGGCGAGGAGATGTCATCGACGGCTCACTGTACCCTCCAATCCTCAGGCCAAGAACTCTTCAGACGAGCGGCATTCCTTACCAAAATCATGTGATGGCTGATTTTAGAGAAGTCGGCCTTCTTCCACCGCTCCTCATAGACATCCCTCCATTCCCATATGAACTTACTTTTCTTTCATGTTCGTGTTTGAGAGTGTAACTGTATTAAACCAAGAAATCGAGCGGCCCTGTTATCGGTGTTTCCTGTGTAAGCCCCTAGTGGTTAAAATGACAAAACCTGGACCGGTTGACGTGGAAAGCATACCAGGCTGCACCCTTCTCCACAATGACTTGGAGAAATATCCAGAAGATGCATCTGCATCGTTCGTAGAAGACACCTCAAATGTTTCACGTGGATGATAACGTTCCACAGCATATGCCTGATCCTAGGTACTTGGACAACCTAGTGTCGTTGAGCTTTTATATTGCTAGCCCTCATCCAACGAGCACATTCGTGATTCTCTGTTGAAGGCGGTGCGCACAGCATGGGTGAGAGAATCCCCTCAGAACGTATATTGGCTGCTGGAGAATCATACTATCACAACAGGAGGCCTTCCAACTCCCGTTGCCTGTATCCATTACGCATATGCATTCTTCAGAGTTTTGGATGAGATTGTGAATATGTAAGCCAGCTGAACTCAAGCGCACCCCCTAGAACGCCTTCCATCCCGTGTACGCAACCAGTGTGGCGCATTATCAGGAGACAAATATAAAGATCCAATTAGAGCTGATAATATTTCTCTCCTACTCCACTTATCTAGGTGCAAGAGCAGCCTAAACACATTTACAGCTTTTCGTACATATATCGGGGGCAAGCGGTGCATCAGAGTTACATGCTTTTGATATGAAGACACCGCAGATGTTAATTAGGCACTATACACTTATCTATTCCAGCTAAACAAGTGTGGACCATTATTTTCATTATATCCTCGTCAAGCTATCTTATTAAAAGAAATATATGCACAGAATAACGTTGAAAAACAACCGTGGTAGTGAGATGCCGGTAGGCGCTTCTACTGGATGCGAAATGTTTGGCCACTTAAGTGACTAGCTAGTGGCCATGACAACTACAATGGTTGAACGAATCGCTTATATGTGTGCACTTTGTTCCTTCTTCAAATGTTAAGACATCGAAATGAAATCATGATCGCATATGACTAATGAATATCTTTTTACAACTCAACTATTTTCTCTTTGGCTGGCGCAGGTATATGGAATCAATTAACAACTAGGAAGTCACTGGCTGGAATTGAAACATCCTACGGGCTACACTGGTCTGTATTATCTCCTCGTTATATAGTCAGTACATAGGGTATGGATCAAGTAAAATAGATAGTCTAACTGCAGTGGTTCCCAGCCATCGGTTTGGGGGCGTATCACCCAACCTATCTAGGTTTATGTAGCTTTCCCGACCTATACTGCTAGATTGACGAGGTGGTCGGGCTTGTGTACTGTTTTGATCCGGTGGGCTATGCTGACTAGGACTCCGGTCCTTCCAGGTGCAACCGTGTCAGACAGATCAAAGGAAAGCAGTCAGACGAAAAGCAGTTACATCCATAGGATTGTATGTCGCACTACTGACCGCGTAGGAGTGCTTAGGCAGTGAGGCACGATCCTATGNATCGTTCTCTCGACAGTGACATTACTAATCGACCACGACTTTCTCCTACTGTTTTCACGTAGCTTGACGGTATCCGACGGGCATGCGGCCCATGGCATCTCGTCTGATAGAGTAACGGCTAAAAACCGCTCACTTCGGGAAAGCGAAAGCTCCGCATATTGTCCACTGCCGGCTGATGCGGGATAAAGGAAGTCTATTCTGGTAATGAGCCTGCAATTTCTGTCTACTCATTAGTTAGTATGTATTAAAAGTGCTTGTTTACGAGAGCAGCCATCTTAACACAAATGTGTCTGGAACTTCGCGTTTTACTTGCAATACGGATACTAACGCAAACATCGCATAATTACGTTTTAAATTTGTTGTTACTTTTTGCATTGTTTTTTCAGCGTCACAGATTCGTCTTTGTATTGTTCAACTTACGACACCCATACTCTATTTGCACTGATCGCTGCACCAGCCGAACAATCATTTCACCAAATCCGTACCAATGAATCAGGCAACTGTTCAGTCACAATCATGTCGAACGCCGGAAGAAAGGCTTAGTGCACTGATGGATTTCGCGAATAAAATCGATTTTGTTCACGGGCTAGACATTCAGCAATATTTTCGGTTTATGCGAGCCATGGTTAGTATGGTGGACACCTACATTAGAACTAACCAAAAAGAGTCCGCCTACGTTTTGGCTTCAAAGTTCGCTATTCTATACCTGAATCATTTGCCAAAACATCGCGAATACGCTTCAATAAACCCAGCAGAAAAGACAGCGTGGAACACACGGTGTAAAACTTTGCTCAATAAAGCCGAACAGCTGAAATCCGAACTATATTCGCTTTATGAGTTAGAGCATAAACAATTCCTCGAAGCCGAAAAGGCTCGAGAGGTTGAGGAAGCGAACAAAGCTGCTGAGGAAAAGATTCGCCAGAGTGAAGCAGCTGCAAAGGCGCGGATGCAACAGGAGAAGCGCGCCAGTGTTCTCGGAACTCTTGTGCCTAAGTCATGTAGCATGAAGTCTCTGGACGGAGGTAGTCCCAAGCGCCTTTCATCTCCAATCTCGCTCGGGTACCCCGCACTGGACCAACCACCAGGTGAAACGGTAACAAGTTTGGCGCTAATCCCTCCACCTATTGATCGCAGTGTCAAACCGGTGACGACAAAAACAAACAACTATGGTTGGTCCACTGTAAGAATTTCACCACTTCTAATCCAACGCTTCCTACAATTTGCTGAAAAAAACACAAGTGATAATAGGGAGACATGTGGAAGTCTCTGTGGCCGTGTCGCCGGCAGCGAGTTTCAGATCACCGATTTGGTGCTGCCCAAACAAAGCGGTACATCGGACTCGTGTGCCACACATAAAGAAGAGGAATTATTTGAATACACAGAGAAGCATGGTCTTCTGGTCTTGGGCTGGATACACACCCATCCCAGTCAGACTGCGTTCTTGTCATCTGTAGATCAGCACACGCAGTTGTCTTATCAAATCATGCTGCCTGAGGCAATCGCAATTGTGTGTTCACCAAAGTTTAACGAAATCAAGACGTTCTCGCTTACACCGGCTTACGGGATCCCATTTGTTCGCCAGTGCAAACAACTCGGTTTTCACCCGCACACACAGGCTGAACCAATCTACGAACCCAGTCAGCACGTTGTGAGTGATGAAAAACTTGTTTTCAACGTGCTTGATCTGCGTTGAAGTTGTTGACTTTTTCAACGGTTCTTTTGTCCACTGCCATCGTCTTTACTAGTGAAATTCGCTCTCTATTCAGCCACGGTTGTATAAAATGGTAATCAAACTAACACCAACCGAACTAAGCAATGTTTTATGTTGGAATAAACTTTGTTGCACCACATTTCATAATCACCGAAGAAACCTAAGTTGTGCTATTACCACCTCCCGTCATACTCAGTTTGCCACCGTTAGGTTCTAAAGAGGAACAATACTTCCCATTTTTATACGCAGTATGTTTCGTTACAGAAGAATTGTTAGTGTTGTAATAAATAATCATAAATGGTACTAGGTAAATTCCAGTTTTTTTCCCAAACATTTTCTGTCATGCAACACACCGGGTCAAACATTGGTTGACTGCCTGGTGTTGAATGTTTGAACATAGACGCTATTATTGTCAGTAGTTAGGTCTCTTCCCGTCCCCGTCTTTTTTTCCTTCTCTCTTCCTCCATAGGGTTTGCTTTTTCTTCATGGTTGTGTGGCAGTTATAGTTAAGCATTAGTATGAACCACTGATGTATTGCTGTCTGTGATTGTGATAATGGATGACTGTTGACGGGAGGCTCACAACCAAGACTTAAACTCGCCATCACACAGCCAGTGTCGTTTTTATTGGGTTAAATCGCGTTCACACTTGGATGCAATGTCGACAAATACGTCAATTCGATGGGACTAAGCCGGTAACCGTCAACTTAGCGAAGCTGTTCCCAATTAACGGCGAATTTTTGTTGTGAACCTAGTTCTTAGGGTAGCTGTGGCTTCTTGCTCCGGTAGTCATCGCGCTGAACGACCATCATGTAGTGTTGTTTATCATTAAAAATTGAGGGTAACTACGAGTGTGTGCGTACTGCTTTGCTACAAGGTTCCATTGTTTTCTCTTATATGACTAACATTACTTCCGTCTTAGCACTTAATACGTATTCCGACTCGAACCAGATCTGCCTGTGAGACCGTCTAGGCTGTCGATCTCTACGACGATTATAGAAATGTTTGAAGGAATCGCAGAATGAGGATATCAGAAATATGCAGATTCGAACTTGGAAACACCTGATTCCCGACGCGAATGAAAGGAGGGGAGCGTCAAGCACCAATAACCGGAAATGTATGTAAAAACTAGCGAGGCGAGGCGGACAACATAACAGTAAACCGCACACAATGGGGGACGCGTGCGCTTAGCTGTAAGGCCCACGGAAGTTAAAGACAACTAATTGTTTGTGTATTCAGTATTTACTTGGGACACCTAAACACAACCGCCAGTCGACGAAATAAAGATTTGTTCGACAGGTACATTGCTCAAAAATTGACCAGGGCCGTGCACCTTATTGACCGCGTTACTTCCATGTGGTGTGATGGCGATATCTTCAACCTAACAAAGCATACTCTGCAAACATTCGCAATATCAGTGAGCAAATGCGGTCTATGGTAGCTGATAGACTCTCCAGACAATAGAGCACAAGGACCGCTGCAAACTACCTCACAGATTCAGCACAACGACCGACTTACACAAGGCTTTATCGTGTCATCAGGCAAGTAACGAAAGGCTGTCTACGGCATTCGTATTGGTACAGACTTCCTGTTTGGTAGAAGACTGATCGGTCCTGACTGTGCAGGCGATAAAGCGCCACAGTCTGACAATTTGCACGCAACGCAAATAACATTGTGTAGTATTTCATGTACTTCAAAGTGCGTCCCAAAACGCTATTTTAGATTCAAGGTAATTCAAGGTTTTAATGGCATAAGAAGCAATCA
>QNGE01001623.1:0-41935 GCA_008508345.1 Paragonimus westermani
TCACGATACTCAAACAAACTAAAGACCTCACTGTACTGAAAGCACTTAATACGTATAAGTTCAGTACACAAATAGCGGAGGCAAAGGTGGCTGTCGAGTTTTTCGAACGGTGTTTGAACGCTTAGAATTTCCGAGGCGATCTGGACCATCCTCAGACGAAATCGCATCAAGATCAACAAGACTTCACCACAGCGACTAGCTCTTAATGAGAAGGACACATGGACGAGCATGGCATGTGACTTGGGCTACAATCAGACTGTTTCCGAAAGGATATTAGCAGGGTTATCACCGAATGTAACGAACCAGTTTGAGAGTTACGTTCAGCAGATTGTAGCCAAAAGACAAGAAAAGAAGTCAGCAATGCTAAGAAGTCAACTCAACGTGACCAAACCTAAGGCCGGATTTCCGAAAAATCCAGAACGGTACGTACATAATTTTTCCTCTTTGGTGTTGGACAAATTTGATTTTGACGTTTTATCACTAGGGCCGAAATTTTCCTGTCCTAAGAGTAAACTTAGACAGCTGGACTTAAAAAGTCAATTTGAGAACCTTTATGAACAATTGATAAAAGCAACCCTAGTCCAGTCATGCTATCAGTACCTGACCCGGAAAACCTTAAGTAAAAACCTGTTCACTCAACAGCACCTATCCTCACTAGAGTCACTAGGGCGAAGTGAGGATATAATATTATCCAGACCTGGCAAAGGTGCTGGAATCGTCATCCTGGATAAAGCCAACTATTTAGCTGAGATGAATGCACTACTGGCAGACAGAAGCAAATTCGTCTGTACAGAAACTGAAAGGGACAAAACAGTGGCCATTGAGAAGGCATTAACGAAAACACTGAGATGTATGAAACAACGAGGACCGATTGACNTTGACTCAACCACCTTCGAAAGAATTAGACCAGTAGGCAGTGCAATTTCCAAGCTTTATGGGCTACTTAAAGTGCGTAAAACCGGAGTGCCGCTACGTCCGATTCTAGACATATGTAATTTGCCGTATCATGCAACGGCAAAATGGCTAGCCGAATTGTTAGAGCCGGTCAGGAAGAAACTAGCGATTCACAGTCTTAGAGATTCTTTTGAATTTGTCGAAACGATGAAACAACTGAGTGCAAAGGGAATGCGTTTATTCCCGCTTGACGGCACGTATCTCTTCACAAATGACCCACTAAGTGAGACAATCGAGTTTGTTGGTTCGTATATAGAGAGCAATGGCATAAACGTGGCCATGCCAGTAGATGAACCAAAGCAGCTTTTGTATCGTTGCACCCACAACGTTCAGTTCAGGTTCTCGGGCAAGCTATATCGCCAAAAGGACGGAGTAGCAATGAGGTCACCGTTAGGTCCCTTACTAGCCGATACTTTCATGGCTAAGCTTGAAAGTAGTTCACTAGCAGACCACATAAAGTCATTTGCTCTTTATAAACGTTATGTAGATGACATTATCTGGATGACAAACGAATCTGAATGTCTCAATAAAACACGGATACAATCAAACAGTGCCCATAAGATTATCCGAATTACCCTCGAGCCCGAATCACCAGCAGGGATGGCGTTCTTAGATGTGTTCATACTAGCCGATACTTTCATGGCCAAGCTTGAAAGTAGTTCACTAACAGACCACATTAAGTCATTGGCCCTTTATAAACGTTATGTAGATGACATTATCTGCATGACAAACGAATCTGACTGTCTCAATAAAATACTGACGCAATTCAACTGCGTCCATAAGAATATCCGATTCAACATGGAGCCCGAATCAGCAGCAGGGATGGCGTTCTTAGATGTGTTCATGTCACGTTGTGAGGACGATACAATACAACGTAAGGTATATCGTAAAGCAACCTGGAAAGAACAGTATACAAATTTTTGATAGCTTCGTACCTTTGAGACAAAAGAAGAACCTAGTCCGTTGTTTGCTAGATAGGGTCGTGAGAATTTGCTTAGATGACACCATGGATGAAGAAAAACAGTTTACATTTAACACACACCTTGAAAATCGCTACCCAGAACAGTTCACTTGTAAGCACATGATAGTTAGCACAAAGGTAGGTGTGCCGCAAACTGTAGACAAAAAACCTGTCTATATTACTTTGCCTTTCAAAGGCGATAGTAATGCTGAAAATGTAACCAGGAAACTTAACGTAGCGCTTAACAAAATCTATTTCTCACCTCAATTACGTATTCGGTTTACATTCACACCAGTTTTGCGTCCCCAGCTGAAAGATATATTGCCTGTACATGCTGCCTCATTTTGTGTTTACCGTTTCGTTTGTTCCTGTGGAACAAGCAACACAGGTCGCACAACAAGGCGACTATCTGAACGCATGCGGGAGCATCATCCGGCATGGCTAACCCGAGGATCGATAAAGGTATTCTCATCAGCGATCGCCACTCATTTGGTAGAATCGAATCATCTGATCAACCCAGCCGATTCGTTCAAGCCTATCTATCGAGGCGGTTGAGCGCAATCAAAGTGGGTCAAAGGTCGTCTACTAGCCATTGCAGAAGCCGTCGCAATCCGCTTACACTCGCCCCCATTATGCTCACAAAAACGTCTGAAAAACACTGAACCTTCCGCGGCCCTGTATCGACAGCCCGGATCGATCTGTTACATAGAAGTACCGATTTTCCGAAAACGTTTGCAACCCAAATCACCGGGGCTACATAACTAGATTTCACGAGTTTGACTGACTGAACATTAATGATCACCATCCCTCACCCCACGGACATACTACCCTAGCGAATCCATATAGATGTGTTGTATTTAGCCTGATGATGAAGCATTGAGAACAAGCTTGTTTGATACGCGTTTTTTCTCATGACTNCCGGGATTTGAACTCCGGGCATTCCAATCATGAGGCAACCGTGTTAACCACTGCTACATTCTTATACTAGACAAATTGATAAACAGAGTAATCATTCGAACTACGAAGGAAATTGTTAATCATGTTGTTAATCGACAAAGCACGAAGGGAATTTACTTCTGTAATGAAGTACATGGACAGTTTTTTTCATCGCTCGAACGGTTGAAATAAGAAGTAGCAATTAGAAAATGTTCGACAGCTTCTGTGATTAAATGGCTGTTATAACAAAGTGAATTTCGTTTGCAATTCATCTTGGTAACCCATCAGTCAGTTAAGACGAGACACACGCTCACGTAAGTTTCACTTTGTTTTCCATCCTTTCTGAATTTGCGACAATATTTTTTTAACACCATGTAATGCCCTTCTCATGGGCTATTAGTTTATAATGTACAAAAACTAAAGCAATCTGCGATGATTTGCCCAAACTTAATAGTACAATGAGTAAACGTTTCGGTGATAGAACAGTCCGAACAGTGATGGCTATGACATTTGTGTACTCCGAATAGGTCACGCTCAACACGATGTTTATAGAGTAGGGTTCAACCTACCTCATTCAAATACGATAACCAAAATCTTATTACAGATTGGGACAACAATATGCAATGAACAAATTCCAACTTGAAAAAAATCCATGTGCACTGATTAGTTTAGAACGGCTTGGCAAGAAATATCTGCATACATTTTATAAAAGGAGAGGTCACCTCTGCGTGGTGAAGTTCTATCTGCCAACGGGTCTTGTAACTATGGTTCATGTGAACTAAGTGCTATCTGCTAGTTTGCCTTGAAGACCACCGCAAATTTAGAAGACAAAGTACACATAAGTTTCGAAAAACAATGGATGGTTAATTGTCACGGAAATAATTGTTTAGGTGAAAGTCATTGCGAATTTTTACTGTCAAATAACACTCAAGGTTAACGGCAGTAAGCAAATCACTCTAAACAGGATCGAGTAAAATCAGAAACCTCCTCTGACTGAGATGTCCCAAATATTCAGTTATTGTGGTTTCTTTTGTTATGATGGACGGGTAACTTGGAAACAATTCTTGAGCGGTTATTACTAAACATTCACTATATGCATCGCCTAAATTGTGACATGGGAGTAAGCATTACATCATTCAACGCGAAACATATAGACATCAAAAGCTGCGTTGTGCTTTCAATGTGTAATGAATTTTTATGGAGAGATACCGTTGGATGTTTTATAACAATGTCCACCATAGACATTCAAAATTCTTTGGAGCCCAATAAGGGATGTATTTTGATTGAAGTGAGACATGTTACATAGTTAGTTTATTGTTTCCAGTCTGTACGATAATTGATCACCTGACACCCGCGCCTATCCGACTTTCAGAAGTCACTAATGAGGCGTAACTTTCCGACCAGATATGAACATATACTTAAAAAACTTATTGAAAAAAGCGGTCCTACTTTTCGTACTCCTAGTAGAACTGAAGTAACCGGTTATTTAATCAAGTTATCTAGTAGAGTGAAACAAACTTAAAATATTAGCAATTTTCTAAAATTGTTTATTTACTTATTGTTTCCGAAGGACTAGTACGCGGTTGGCAATGTAACACTAGGAATGTTGTATTGATTAACTGTAGTTGAATTTGTGGGTTCACTAATTAGTCTTCATTTGTTGCAACCTCAACATAGAACACAAGTAAATCCAATAACTTGCGGCAGTTCTACCTCCACTGCTCAGCAAACACATTATAATGCAAGCCGAACTAACGTTCACTGTCTATTCTTACGTGAAGTTTAACCAGTAAAATGTCCCGTTTGTGGAAGCGTGTGAGCAAGTTAGCAACGTTGTATGACCCATTCAAAGTGGTATTTGCATGCATGCCGTTTTTATAATTTTTTCTTATAATCATTCTTCTAACGCTTGTATATGCTGATTAGGATATACATTTTCAACCTGGTTAGTCATGAAAACATTGCCTACTCACTTGTTCCATCACAGTAAGCCTATAACCTTTTGCCAAATGCGGTGGCTGCATTCGAAAGTGCACGCTAAAATTGTGCAGCATTTGATAGATTGGAGACATGGCTGTGTTCCAAGTGTTCCAGTAAAGCTCTCCGATTGGTAGACGATGGGAGATTACATGAAAAGAGTGGTTTGGTGACCGCAACCGAACCTTGTGCCTGAGCTGATCCATCAATACTTTGTCGTTCCAGGGAATAGGTTCTGAGGTCTTCACGTTTATGGCTCTGCGAACCATACGTTGTGCCTCTTGGGCTTGTGGGCAGATAGTAAATCCAGGAATTTGATCATATACTATTTGCCGTCCTGAGTAGTCTAATTGGAAGACAGTCTGATGTCTGCAGTACTGAATGACAACTAGTGTTATGCAAATGCATAAGCTCATAAACATGGCAGCTGTGAATGCGGCCCATAGCAAACGCAATGTTCGTGATGGTGCATTTGCGATTTTAGCCAACGGAACAAGTGAGCTCTGTGAAAAAACGGAGCAAAAATTCCGCATTTTGTTCTTCTATAAGATCTGACTGATTTTTAACTTATTCGGATATGCATATATAGGTGATCTTGACTGTTTGTAGGTATTCAGTGTTTGCGATTGGTTGAAATGATGTGCCAATAAGGAAATTTTAAATGTTTCAACGATTGGTCGAAATGGTCTCAAAAGTTTCGATAAACTTTGTTTTGTTTACTGTAGAGAACCTACTGTCCAAGAGTTGAAACGTTGTGTGAAATATTCCTTCCTATTCTGTCTACCACGTTGACTATAAGGTCGATTGTGAGTTATTAGTAAATCCGACAAATAATGATTTTATAGTTTTCAGAAGTTCTGCCTTAATGCATCCTCTATTAAGCATGCGGACAGTCATTAGTTACAGTGCAATTGCGCTCAGGATAGCTTTCCTAAGAAGATGCATTCCTCGTCAACCATCTGTTCACTTCGGGTCAAATTCCTCTGAGCGTCATCACGACAAGGTGGTCAGAAGTCGAAATGCGTCACCACACGCTTGTACTTTGCGTTCGTTGATGGATCGCGCACAGGCACAGTTGCAGTGACTTTTGTCAAACAAAATTTTAACGACGTAAAATGAGCTCTCATTAGAAAGAGTGAGAATAGTATTTAGAAACGTTTGACGTTGTAAATGGTTATGTCTGTATACAGTATTGCCAGTGTGTTTATGCTTTCATATTCCACATCAACTTGACAAACACTATGTTGCCTCCATATTGATCAGGTACAAAGTAAAATGATTAGACTCACAGTTTCAACGTTCGTTGGGTACATTGTTCACTATTTTTGACCCAAACAGTGTTAGCAAGAGGACCTGGAACAGCTCGAAGAGAAAGGTGCTTGTAAACGTCTTATAGTATTTTCGAGTTCATGGTTATTTTTCTATTAGTTATTTGACACCTTACTACATATTCTAAATTCGCATTTACTTGTTCATTCGTGGCGATCAGACCCGTTCTTCTAACCAACTGAAAAAAAAAACAGAAAACGAGGCAACAGTTTTAAATCTGACCAAGATCAGTAAGTGACTGCGTTAACAAAAACTATCAGCATTCATCGGAAGCACATGACCGGTTTTGTGGTTGTATTTTTCAATCAAATACACCCGATGAATGGCAACAAGCACAAAACCGATTGTATGCTTCAAGTGTAGAACTATAACTTCATCTAGAAACTGGAGGCGGAGTGAGTTTCGACACATTTCTGTCCTGTTAGTATGACAACCGATCTCTGCTTTTGATGATCCTGGGGCGTGCGACACATAAGTTGCATTTAAAGTATTTTTCACAAAAGGACTGGGTTTCCTGTAAACCAAAAAATCACGAGGAGAGAATGGCTAGTCACGATATTCCGAAAGTTTTGGAACTTTATATCCAGGTATTATTCACATCGATAATCACACCTTCATTATACACATTCTTCACACATTCATTGCAAAATATTAGTAAGTGGTATTGTCTACATTTTTTCGGATCAACCGACGTTGCGTCACCTTCAAGAACTACTGAATATTACTAATGAGTAGTGTGGCAGAGTTGTGATTTTAGATGAGACCCAACTGTGAAAAGTCAGGGCTTCGGCTGGATTCGAACCAGCGACAGACACAGCATGCCTCAACGCGGCAAGCGCTCAACTACTGAATAACAAAAATACAAATAGCACATGACCAGTTGTAGCATCCTACTGAAACGTCTTTACACAGGGCATCATTTTTATCAATTGCCGTGCTGTCAGTCTAACGGACAAGCAGTCGCTGCTTACTTTAAAGACAGTTGCATTTCTAATCTTTCTATCCTTTCTTGCCGATTTTATGAACATTCTACTCTCTTTTCTAAATGTAATTTCCTGAGGTCTCGGTTCTGGCTTGAAAGGAGCAGATTTCTCTGGAAGCACCGACCATCCGGCACTGACCAAGCATCAGAAGTTCGTTCTGTAAACAGCTTAAAACCAGCTCACACAGTTCCCGTTGAAGTTTCGAAGAGTTTACGGCTGATCGATTGTTGTGCTAATCCGTATAATTCACACGGTAGACACTGATCACATACTTAATCCCGAGCATTGTACACCACTTGACCACCAGATTACACACAGAATTAATATGAGTTTGCAATAAAATATCAGTTTTGTTCTCTTTCACAGTAAGACCGAAGTAGGGGGAATTACTGCACTGACGTTTAGTCGCATGAAATTAGTGTTCCACGATGTACGCCTTACTTGTATCGGTGACAATTGTTTAAGAAATCTAGGCTTATCTACTCAAACTGATCGGCTTACTAGTTATACACGGACCAAGGTGGCACCCTCGCAATTTTGAAAAGCTCGTCATTTCACTCAGGTGTTCGTCACATTACCGCTGGCTTCAGCTTGGGTGAAGCCAAACGAGCTCAACCGAAATCTACGCCAGGGTTCTTCTTCAGTAGCACATAAGATGCGTGCTTCTCCCATCGAGTCTCGAAAAAAAATCCCCACTAACCAGCTTTTTAAATTGCATCCAATAACCATATGTTTTCTTGCTTCCAGTTGGCACGCCCAGAACCGCATAGTTATGCTAAATCAAATAAACTGAGCATTACCTAAGAGGTGTTGTAAGGGATGGCTTACGAGTGATTGTGCTGTAATCATCATTGTTACTTGCGCGAGCGGCGATAGGCCAACAGTGAGTCTGTTCAGCTAATCTGGTTGGGTAGATATTAGGGGGAGCAGATGCACCAAAGTGTGGTACACCCGCATAAAGATATTATACTACTGATGAGCAGTACAAGATTCGGTCAATCTCAAGTTGGACATCGCTCAAATTTGATCACATCCTTAGCATTCACATAGACTTTACAGCAAGCCTGTTTTGACAAGAAGCATTAGACGAGTTTTGTTGTTGTTAGCGCTCATCAGTGGTGCGAAACTTTGTCACGGTTGGGATCAGAACTGCGACTACGCTTTCCTGAGGCAATAAAGAAGGCTGACTACATGGTCTATCAGACTGCAAAGCCTGTGGTCAAGTGATGTTTAGTTTGATATTTTACTTTAGATAGACAACAGATCCGCACGGGCTAATTGATGCGAAACAACAAGTTCTTGTTTTTATGCTGCATGTGCATGATGGTTTTTTTCAACAGGCGGACTAACAACAAGCAGAAGTTACTTCACCTATGGGGTGGAGATAAGAACTGACGCACAAGTGTTGAGAGTTGAGCGTGCGCGTCACTATGAAACAAGTACGCACATGCTTCTATCTGTGAAGAAAGACACGCGTATTTTAGAACACTCAGCACGCATATATTGTTCAACTTGTCCATGTTGTGAAATTGCACATCTGCTAAAATTCTTCTTACATGAAATCTGATGCTACCTAGGCGATGTAATATGTCACTTGGTCAACTGGGTGTTTGCGAAAAATGTTACTCGCGCGATCAGCCCAGTTGACGTGCAGTGACATACATAGTTAGTGTCGATTAACAGTAGCAAACACTTATCCCACTCATTTTATCAATAGGACGAGTTGAATAGCATGTCCGACTTAAAACCAAGTCGCTTATGACAGCTAATCGCCTTAGCATTCATATGGATTTTTAGATAATCAATTCACTAACTATACTGATGGATGAAATGATCTCAGGTATAGAGCTAAACTCGACGAAGTCTTTGGTTAGAGTGTGTACATTGAGGGTTCCGGGCGGTTTAAATGGAAACTGTTTACATATTTGGATCTTTTTGAAGCGTACAAAAGTTGGTTATATTATTCAGGTTGTAAGTTCAAGGTGACGTGGAATGCAAAGCGACAACATAAAGTTTACACGTCACATGTTGTGGAATCCAAAGATGCGCTTCTTGCATGTGTACAGATTCAACAGAAATGATTATAAGCTCCGCTGTGTGTGTGATTTACAGGACATGATTCATACACTTGTGACTGTGAGATACATCACATAAATTGTTTTGGATGGGTGGTCTGGTTCACGATTCCACGACTCTTGTGCGTGTGAGAATGAGACAGAGTTGCAAAAACTCCAAGACATCGATAGATCCCTATACATCATTTTTAGACGTTCCATGATGTGTTCACTTCGGTTCAGGGCGCGAATGTGTTGCTCACTGGAACGTCAATCATAAGGTAGGAAAGTGTTGATAGCCAACAAGCTTTCACCTATAAAGGTACATAAAGTAATCTTGTCTATCCTGTCACATCCTCCCTCCTTCTTGTTTTGGTCGAGACTGATAATCAGCTCCTCATTCCAGTGTTCTCTAATAGCCCCACCTTTGTGCGAAAGCATTATCGACTATTATCCAACAATGAAATCTTATAATCAGTGTTTAACTTTAAATAAGCTCACTTATCAAACAACTACAGTTTGAAAAGGCAATGGTCCAATTCCCATCAATGCTGAAGTTGAGACCGGTATTTTAACCCAAGATAATTGTTCCATCTATCTCTTGCATCTCTAGTTGGAGTGAGTTTATATTTCTTTCGACACACGCCGCTATCGTCGCACTTGACTAGCTGGTCACTGCGGGGAATAGGTCTGTGTGTACAGTGCCACAGGGAAACGTCTTAGAATCACCTCCCTATCTGCGTCCTATGAACGAACCAATGATTCCTTACTGGACGTGTACACACTGGTAGGAATCAACGGTCCGGATGTCACATCCGTTGCGACGTCATACTTTTCCAACTGTCTCGGAACCCATCTCCACGCCAGGTCGAACAGTGTGACCGCGATATTTAAAAGTGACTTAAGGCAGAATAGCTAAAAACAGATTTAATTCACCGAATATTTCACGCTCCAGACCTTGGGGGCCTATTGTTATCGTGATGGCGTTTTCATAATAGAGTACAACAACCGGGACGTCTTGTTATTGCCAGGGTTAAAGGTTTCTCGTTCTGGATTTGAGTCAGCAGCAAGATTTTGTTTCTAACTGTTCTTGTTTCCCGCTTTCCTTACAGCCGTTGTCATGACTGCTACGTCCTGAACTATAGACATCACCAGTTCTTGAGTGAGTAGAAGGGAACAGTGCTTTCGCCGTCGTATCAGGCGATAAACCAAATTTGAAGGCCATCTCTTAACTCAAATTCGTGTTATGTGAATTGACTGACAACTTTTCTGAAGTTTTAGTCTAGGAGTTCATTAGCATACGCCTGATCCAGCTTTGCTGCATTCGTTTATTTTTTAGGTTCGTTTCCTACTATCTAATCAAACTGAAGTTTGTTTTACTAGCTAGGGGACAAAATTATGTGGAAGTTGTGGGGTTTTATATTGAACAACTAAACGTGACTCGTCCTACTGTTTAGGTGGACTTTGAAAAACATCGAAATTAGCTTAGATTCAGCGGAAGAACTAATACCAGTAACACTGTGTGCTCTTTTTTAGTTTGACTAAAGACTTCAACTATGAGAAGTGTGGCATAGTACTACTCACATTTTATGTCGTACTCCACCACGATAACCTGAAAGGAGCTGTTGGACCATTATTGAAAAAGCAACTACTGTTTAATATGGCCAGCAACATGGTGACATCTAACTTGCACAACAGTTCTAGCATGTCATCGTGGACCTATCGGAATCCCCGTGGGATAAGTTGACATTGGAGGACAAATGGAACAAGTTAATCAGAAATGTCAAGGGCGACACATTTGGGTTCCGATGCTTCATGACATGTCATCGATGAAGGCGGATTGTTGCATTGGTGAGAAAGGTTCAATTACACCTGATAGAAATTACAAACGGATCACCTTCGGGAGAGGATGAACGTGATTGTTCTCATCTATACAGCTGTTTACATATGAAAAATGAGGGTATTTGGAGAAGGGTTCTGTATAGAAGTCAGCGAAAATGTCAGCCATACAGATGAGTTATTAAACACTTCTATTCGTTCAAGTCATTTCCAAAAGAAGCGCTCATTCTGTATCATGTAGATATTCCAAGTAATGGCAGCTATTTTATTAAAAGTTCATTTGCCATGGTAGCACATGACTGGAAAAAATAGTTGACCAGCTGAGCAGCATTGACCGACTGTCTTCCTCAAGACTGATGACTGCTTAACGATGGAGCTATATTTGTATATCTCAGCACATTATCCGTTTTTAGGATCTTCTATCTTCTCAGTAGTAGATCCTTCGCTTTTGCCTCTGGAAACATGATTATTGGCTAACAGAACTCTAGGAACCGTGTTGAACCTACATTTACAGATTCAAATTTATCAATGTATTGCACGTAATCATTACGTTTAACACGAACCGATTTTTATGGAGTACACACCCGTTGTCTCTAAGTAAGCTACACTGCCAAGGTTTACCCACCCAATTTGAGCTGTGGGCACATCTGAAACATCTGCTAAATGGGAAAGGATTTTTCCATCATTACCTTGGAAAAACAACGAAATCCTTCGAGCAAACCTTGCCACTCGATTTCCCAGCGCTTCCAAACGGATGCTGCCAACGGGATCACACTGACAATGAGCAGACGTTAAACATGTTTAATAGTTATGAGGTCGACCTAAGATGCGTCAGATGTGGTTGGCCACGTTTTACGGTCGTTTTGTGGTCACCAAACTGATAAACTTCAAACAAAAATGGTGACCTAACAATCCAATCAAGAAGAAAACAGGGAATTATATTCTTCCCAGAAGGTCCTGGGAGCAAGTTTGTTTAACTTTTCCATTTTGACGACTAGCGTCATTGTGCATTGATTGTTGTTTTGTAATCTTGTAGCCACATAAGACATTTGGCCTACGAAGCTGTTTGTTGCAAGAAAGCCCTTACGGGTCAGGTTAAAACGTAGGACAGCGGGCACGTACATTCAATTACATGGTTGACGGCTGACGTAAATCCGCACGCATTGTTGTTCGACCTGGTGACACGTTCCCCATAGTACGTGTACACCATTTCATTGGTCGCTTCTGGTCGCTCGTCTTCCTGGCGTTGATATATGCCCTTTGTTACCCGAATGTTCGCACTAGACTACCCATAAACGAAGCTGCATTCTTCACAACAACAGTAATACCTACGTCTTCGAGATAAGTCCCGGATATCATAACTTTAGCCAACAAACTGACTTCGTGATCGTCAAGGTTAACAAAAATATTATCAGATATATCTAATATTCGGTGTTTTCTACAACCCTTTCTTTGGAGCAGGATGCCAACATTCGGAAGACATGAGCATAGAAGGCCTTCGACTATTCTCATGAGCGAACAATTATCTGGTAATAGCTGACAATATTGTAGAGATACCAAGCGTTTATTCTCAGTGGAACGAAAGTCCAAAAGAATTAGATATCTGTGAAAATAATTACTTCGTACAATAGTTCCATCATCCTCCATGGTTGACAAACTCGGAATGATCCCTCGCAACATATTTATGCAAGTAAGACGGACAAGTTTCAGAAACGTGTACTTTCATTTGTGAACTTCGTTGTAAAACGATTTGACAACACACACTATCGGTTGAAGGAGTGTTTGTTTTTCTTACAGAAACAGCAAGTTACAAATGTGTTACTTCCAGTGGCTTTTGTCAACGCTTTATCCCAGAAGTGCACAAAAATCCCCAGACAATTATTATTCTATGACGACGGAGTCACCCTGCTTTCGCTAAATCTTAAACTTATGCTGCACACTGAATACACAGAACGTTTCTTTTTCTGTTCTGTACGATCTGAAACAGTCTGGTTCCTCTGTCTTGCTGGACAATGCCCAAAATTGTATTCGTCTCCACTACCCTTTGTTATTGCGGTTCCGGTTACTTAACAGTTACTTCTATCTACTCGAAGTAATTCGGTCTTGGTCTACTAAGTGTGTGAAGTATTGCCATGATGTTTTGAATAATTACAAAAGCTTCCGACTGAAGGAAGTGTGTATTTAAATATTTTGATTTCTAACACACAATCAAAACGGTTTAAAGCGGGTTGCTTTGCTAACGTGTACCACCACTTATTAAGACATCTATACATGTTTTCAATAGTACTCGTGCTTTCAGCATTCAGAAAGTCACACACTGAGATTAACCCACAAGGAAATCTACGGTGTTTGAATATTGTTCACCTTCGGTTTCAGAAAATCCCAAGGTTATTTATAAACCTTGCGGCTTGAAATGCTCCCTTCCACTAGTACCCTCCAAAAATTGTACAGATGAAGCAACCAACTAGAAGGGATTATTTTACTCAAATTCAACCAACTTAACTTTAAAAATGCTCAAACTGTCAGCCTTTCGGGACTAAAGCATGAAGATAGACTGCGAAAAGTGAACGTGATAGAGGTTTTGAACGTGACGATTTGATTATTCTCAATTTGTTACCGACGGCAAGCTGTTCAGCAAAGTTTTTTCAGTACTTGGACTGACATTTAGAACTATACGAACTACTGATGAGCTATGACAAAAGAGGAACGCAGTTCTGATGCATCTTTTTAAAGTGACCGGTTGAGAAAATTACGTAAATACGAAAGCTGTAAACAATTGTGAATAATGGTCAGGCTATGGAAACCCGTTCACTGAATACTTATCGCTGATAGGCACGTCCTCATAAGCTGAACGAAACCAGAATCAACAGCAACCTCGTTTTCTCCGAACTCAAAGGGTAAATGGGTTATTTATGGGTGGAACACAGCTCTTCAGCAATTAGCGTAAATCTTTCTGTCACGGCAGTTGGCTCACTCAGAGACCACCTATCACTCAGTCGTTTGCACTGTGTAAATGGGATTCGCATTTCTGAGTGAAACAACTATTGCAATTAACACCAGACCTCTGTGTCTATTAAGATTAACTGGTTGAATAGCAATTTACACGCCTACAATCACATGGGTAACAGTGTCACTTCCTAATTAGAACTGGTCTATTAATGGGAACATTCCTAAAAAGATGATTTGGATAATACATCGCGTGGTCGACTGGACTAAATTCACACGAATAGAGTCAGCACAGTAGTTGGATAGTGAGATTTAACTGAGTTGTTTTAAAACAGCATCACTTGTTATATTTACAATGTTAAGCAATAACAACAGGCACTACATACACAAAGTTGAGAAAATCAGAAATATATCGAAAATCAATCGCGCTGCAAGATAATTGCATCAAATGATCAGGTTAAAAATAGTCTCAGTCATTGTTCGGTCATTCAGCACAGCTATCAAGGTGAACCGCGAAAAGTACCCGACAGTTTTATCAGTTGTATACTAATGTTTAGCCCTTGTTACTCTGTATGAAACCAGTACGCTTAAAGTGCACTTGAAAGAAACAGTAATGATAACAGAAACCCCAGGTGACTGTTCCCACAACAACTAGTAATTTCCATCAGATAAATAAACTACGACAAACAAGTAGTGTAGAAACATCACAGTTTGTTTCAAAATATTAGATAGAAATGTTAAGCTTGGATTGTGAAGTAGTAACGAAATTGGAGGCAACATTGTAAGCTACCTGGCTATAGTTTTATTCTTTAGTACGATTGTACTGTCATTACAAGCTTTATCAACAACAACGTTATTGAAATAATCGTTAACAACAACAACAGACCATTGATTGGGACGAATGCTTAACAGCCACTTGATTATGAAGATGGAAAACAGGCCGAAGTTTGTGTGTATTACTAGCAGCGGGGATAAAATTTGTGGACACCTGAGATGTAATTCAAAATGTGTGATGCTGAAAAGCGTCAACCCTAGCAGACTGACAAGTTGAGAAAGCGACTGAGGTAACATCCTGTTTTCGTTAACTAACACTTCCTGTTCTCAATGAGACAGCGTTGTTTCGACTACCTTGCAGCTTACATCTCTATCCAGGGTATATTTCGCAGAATTTGGTGGAATATCTACGAAATACAGCGCCGACGATGTACATGCAGTGTATCAAAGTGGTCTGATGCATGCAACTTTGTGAGTATTTTGTGCTAGCCTGATAAGACGGTAGAGTTGCACTCAAAATGGTCGAATGGGCGACGGTTAGTGAAAGGAGTCCGAGGAATTTTTTAGTTTTAATGCATGCCTTAATACAGATTATGATGTGCTCTTCTAACCAGCTAATTTGTTCGAATTGAGGATGGTTTACTCCCAGAAGGTCAGTTCGTTACGCCAAAATGAAACTTCGAAGGATATTGTAGCGAGAAGGCGTCCAACAAAGCACAATCTTTATTGTCCAAATCGCTAGTCACATGCAACGCGCGCTCTCTCGTTTATGAGTCGTAATTCTAACCCGCAGCAACCCCGGTTTCCGTTCACACGTCGTGTGCACTTCTAACCGGTTTACGTGTGTGACCGGTGCCTTCTATCGGAGGGTTTTCCGCTTGCCATTCCTCGTCTGTTTGTCCGATTTCCTTGCGCGATGGCTCGTCCGGCTGCTCGTGCTGTCCGCCATCCACTCAATGTCGGCCTTAACCATATTCCAACATCGTATCGAGATGTTCCTCTAAATGTTGGAAAAACCACGCCTCCGATCTGGCCGTCTGTCGTAGTTCGCCTGCCCTGCCTCGCCCGTTGGTCCGATCTAGTCGAGCGATGACTCATCCGGTTGCAAACGTTGTCCTTGATCCGATCGCGGCAGGCTTTTGAACGTACCTCCCCCTCGCGTTGAGGTATTCGACCGAGCGTTCGAAAACTCGCACCTCCGACCTGACAATCCACCACAATATTACTTCAAGTTGCAGGGATCAGCCAGTGTTCAACTCATGGACTACGGTACAACCCGTTAAAAACAGTTAGGAACTTGTCAGTGAGCTTCACTCTTAAAACTCTGCTAATAAACATATTTTTTACCCCCAAACTGAAACAAGTGGCTTATCTGTCAGTAAATATCAAAAAGTGTTACTGTACACATCCAAACAAAAACCTCATTTGAGGCATTTGGCTACTGGACAACTTTCTGCTTTCACTCCCTCTCTTCATTGAGCCAAATCAGCGTGGTTCAAATCGTCAAAAGGGTTCGGAGATTGTGATTACTTCAAACTGAACCTCGCCATTACCTAATCATAGCTTTAGGATTCTGATGGGCTTTTCGACTGGTCCATTTCAAAAGTAAACAATGGACTCGAGTTTCACCCGTTGGGGATTACAAACTCCTCGAACTTCTGTCAGTGCCATTCCAAGTCGAGTGTCCAAATCATCCTACAAAATGTAGTGATGTTTCCAGAAAGTCGTTTTCTTTTTTAGATCTTACAAGTTTCAAGTATGTTGCCCTCTCCATTTGGTGTCCCAACCAATGGCTTAGGCGTACTGTTATTTCCGTTGGTTCTAGTGAACAGCTGGAGTGAACTCCGAGTCTATGGTTCGATACATTCACACAATACAGTCAGTTTTCTAAACATTCACCTATTACGTAATGTCATTTCTGTCCTGTTTCTTTATTCGTTTGCTTACTCAATCTCTCTAGATAGCATATTTGCATCCAATGTTGAGGTTTGTGTTATCTGATTCAAAGCACATTTTTGGGCCGAGTATATTTTAGTTCATAAGATATATAATTATGCAATAACAGAAGTTAATGTTTACCACTTCTGAAGATTTAGCTGTACACAGACCAACAAATTGAGGATATTTTACTTCGAGAAAAAATTACCGCCTTACAAACAACATGTATAGTAAACATTCATGGGTGGAAAATTATCTTATCCTCCTGGTCTGTCCATCTCAAACAAATTTTCTGACACTATGGGTTGTTTATCCTTTAACAAGACAACATGTGTGTGCGCACAAAAATTGCACATAAGAGAAGAATGGTTCCATTGAATGAAAGAATTACTGAAAGGAGGATCTCCGTTTTTCTCCTGGAAAATTATCAATTACTCGAGCAAAGTAAAAGCTTGAAATTCATTCTACCTAATAAACCAAGGTAAGCAAAAGTTATTTATACTGCTTCTAATAAGGTAAGCCGCACGATTTCTCATTCAGAGTGGACATCATTACGTTCACTTCTGGTATACAGACGGAGAAATCTCAACTGTATTTAGGAAATAAAACACGCTGGAAATCTATCTGACTTTTTTTACCAAGGTATACCGAAATGCAGCGTAGGTTTTTTGAACCGGCGGCCAAAAGCTTGGTATATTTCTAATTGTATCGTGAAATACTTGGTGTTTCGTGTATCTACAAGTGTAATTGTCAACAGTTAACGGAACATCAGGCCGACCAGTATAATCAGTATATCCAATTTCAGACAATTATCACTCAAACGTGATGACAGAAGGCAAATATCGTACGCTTGTATGACTTATCGGGCAATATCTGGCTCAATTTTTAAGAGCGCTTATTGTGGTTAACTGTCTTTGTGGCAAAAGTCAAACGGTTTGCCAAAATGTCAAACAGATAAAATAAAACAAACATAGACCAATATTGGAAACACATCTCCTGAAACACTATACTAGTGCACTACACTACACTATACTAGTGCTATCATCCAGTCCAACTATCCATATAGGGAGTGTCTGGTTGAAGCTACAGCTACAGCTACATTCAAAATATACGCTGAAACACTTGCGCACTGATGATGTCACCTCACTTGGTGATAAAACGTTTGGAACCTAAATGCCAAGCTTGGCGAACATATCAATACAAAAACATCTGCTACTTAGATTAGAGTTCGATACACTGGAAATAACAGGGTGTTATTCAACTCATAACTTTTACAGAAGAAACCGTAACATTCTTATAAGGGCCTGTTCAGAATTAATTACTCCCTTGTTACTAGTTAGTAATTGGAGACGCGGTTAGTTTAAGGTTGAGCATCACTTACACTTAACTACAGCCTTTGCAGTTAAATAGACTTCAGAACCACTGGACTTAAGTTCCACACTTGTTAGAGCTCGTCACTAGTACGTATCCTTGCCCACACCGGCACCACAACTCCAGTTACGCTTTTTTGAAGCAACGATGTTGAACACTACGCCAATGACCCCATGTAAACCGTGGCTGAATCATCATATGTCAACGCTCCGAATCTGTGTCCTTTACCGAGATGATCGGTCAACCTGATCGACACTTGCAGACGAAATCGGCTGGGTGTTCAGATATGGTAATCCGGTCGTGCCTAATGTGAGGTCATTGGCGCAGTGGTCAACACGGTTGCTTCATGAAAGCGTGTCCAGAGTTTTTGTCCAGGCTGTGACGAGTGTTTTCACTACTGACGAGCTCTAATGAGAACGAACCTTGAGTCTAGTGCTTCTTTTCAAAGGATGCTGGCTGGAAAGTCTATCCGGTTGTGAAGGCTGCGGTCAAATGTGAGTAATGTTTAACTTGAAATGTTCACTCGTTGCTGCTAACGTGAATGGTTCAAGGTGTCTTTGTTGCCTTCAGAGTTTCTTGGTAAATTCGTGAAGTCTGTTGTCGGTTTCGTGTTGATTGTGCAATCTACGTGACATTTTGACCTGTCAGTTGTTAAACACACTTCGGAATATGATGAATCACTCGATGATATAAATGTCTCTCGGTTATTCTTACCAAAGGAACCGCAGCTGAATTCATATATATATATTGATATGCCTTGGGTTAACAATGCATTATTAACCAGTGGTATACATCATGACGGATTACCGGATCCATCTTTACTGACAGTTAATGGGAATTTTGATCGATGTGAATTAGACTTCACCGAAGAATGGCCGCCACTTGTGCAATCGCATCCGAAGGAGGCTTGTCACTGGTGCATATCACTTTCATGTTCAGGATTTGAACTGTGATGGAGTTTTCTCTATGTGACTGTGTCGCCCATTGCGCCATTGATTTCTCGCTAAGCACCACTGCAATAGCATACATGGAAGCCCAACTTCGATCACTTTTGAATAATGCTTCTGGGTTCTTTCAAGCCGCAGCTTACTCTAGATCCTTCCCCCCGATCATGTTATATGGAGTTGCGAGGTCCCCTATCCATGTTTTCCTTCTTGGATAATTTTGCGAACCTCTTCATCTTTTTTCTGGGCTAATTCATACCCAAGTAATTCTCTAGCGGTCATGCTGTTCACTTATGATTTTCCACTGCACGTTGATAGATACAACTTCCGGTTTACTGTGCTGGCCTTAGGTGTATGCACTTTATCACTGTTTTTGTCCTCTCCTGTTTGGACGTGTGGAAATATTTTGTTGACAAAATCTCGACAGATAACAATCATTCAGTCTTTCCAGACCTATTCAACTCCTAACCTAATCCTGTTACAAGATCTACGAGTAAGCATCTCAGTTCTCGCAAACCAGTGTAAAGTTCTTCGCCTAGTTTGAGCTATGGTCAATCCTGAAATCTATTCTCTTTGGTTCAATGAATGAGCCGGTGTACAACAATATAAAATGTCTTACAACCTCTTCTGTTGGTTCTTCATTCCAAATCCTGTTTGATGAGTTTTACATCGAAATTGTCATCTTTCTGAGTGTTTAAGTGGATTCCTTGAACTAAAGAAACGTGTTCAAACCGGCGGTTGTCTATTTTTTCTTGCTTTCATGAGATCAGTCTTATGACTACCGTTCCGTTGACCTTGTATTATACATGATCGCTACATTCTGTCCAGATTTTGTGCTACGAAACAAGTGACCTTAAAGTCGAGTTTCGTAGATTTTTGGCGGTTAAAGCCATTCTGCAGTTGACATAACAAATCCTAGGGAACAAACCTGATCCAGAACGTCTGATTTCCGAGTCAAATTACTGAACATAAACTACGGTCTAGCTAAAACATGTGAATAATTGTGCTTTGTCTTTTGTGTTCCGTAGACATACCTAAACAAAGTTGATACATGTCAACCACAATACAGCTAGTAAACAACGTTCATCAAATGAATTTTTCTTAGGCGCTGTTCTATTTTTTCCACCAGAATATATCAGCTAGAGAGTTCATATAGTTAGTTTTGCATTACCAGCCGAAATGAATAATTGGGTTACATTCACACCTTGCTCCGGCTGCAAACACTTTCATCGTTGGTCAGTAAAGCTTAAACCCCTCAACGTCACGTTTATAATGACGACATGCATATGGAGTTTAACAGTTAGCCGAGAAATTCCCAGAATTAAGCACATTTTTGCAACTTGGATTTGTATTGATCAGAACTTTTCTGCAATCATCCTCACACCGTTGTCGGAAACACTTAAATGTTCAAGATTGCAATCGTTCGTACAAGTATACATTGTTTGTTCCACGAAGGATTTGTGTTCTATCGAGTTGCTTGAGATAGCTATACTTAAATGTAACCCAATAGCGGCTAATAAAGGTCAGTGTATCGAGAGCAACGAAGGCTTCAAGGTCAAACTTTTCTTGATGTGTATACGACTTTTTTAATCAGAATCATTAGCAGGCGGTCTGGAACATTAACACTGGACAAGAAGACTGTTCGTCACCGAACGCATATTTAGATAGTGATGCTAAGGCCTTGAGTAGAGTTTGCAAAGCATTACTTCCAGCACAGGTTTTGCTGTTAGATTCAGGTGGATGTTTGTACAAATTGAGCTACATGTGGATTTAGCCACTGAGTACATATCCGTGCCAAGTATAATTCTGTTACACCGGTTATTATGTCAACGAATACATCTTTACGCATGACTTGGCATGTGTATAACCGGAAAGTGTTGCAGCAAAATCTAAGAATATTTCATGTCACTAGAGTATAAATTTAAGAAACAACTTATTGAGCATTTCTCTCTGACAACATAGCTTGTAATTGATTTGATCATAAGTAACAGTTTTTCAGCGTTGAAAAGACAGGTAACATTTCCAATGTTCCCAGCCCAACCTGGTAACCCTGTTTGTAAACGTGTTTAGGTAACATGGGTATTTCTCACAGATGATCTTTGTTCGACTTTAAAATATGCACCGTAACACATGCATTCCCCCACACGTTTCTATTATACTAATGGTCACCACTCCACTCGTCATTCAACGCAGAAACCTTATCCAGAGCTTATTCTTGTGATGAGTAAACCGCATACCAATTATTTTAATGGGAGGATGCGACTTATTTTGAGTGTTCAGTTTATGCTAACAGGGGCGATATACCAAACACACGTTTGGCAAAACAAGAGTGACGAATGAACCCATTTTTGAAATATTGTGGAGAGAGTGCCTATATGCGGGAAAATAGACATTTCAGTTGGTCGATTGGACCAATGTATCGATAAGCGTCCTCTCAAGCCAAATATGAGCAATCATTTACGCAGCAGAATGGAGCAGTGATATCTAGATTTGGTGGGTACCCTCTTCGATTCTGTAAGCGTACAAACAAATGGTGATGCCGGGGTTACCATTTAAAATATGAACATTTCTGTTTATCGTCAGAATATATTCGTTAAGATTTACCAAGCTCAAAGAGCTCCTTTCTGGGGACTCATTCATCTGGACTTACTTAGCACAAGCCGTTTCAATCAGAAATTTGGCAAACGTTCACGAAGTTGGCGCAAAACGTTCTCCAAGCTTTCTTAGATTGCAAACCTTGGTTATCGCGAGATCTTTGTTCCGGGAAAATTTTGCTGACTAATTAATAAAACAAGAACTTTTCTAAGGGGGCGTGTGAGATTTATGCACAAACTGTCATGAGTAGATTATGCAACAGCCTGACCTCTTTCTGAGAGACGAACCAGGATGAGCATGTTTGTATGAAAGACGACCGGACTTGAGCGACGGTCCAAAAACAGGAGTTTTGTTGAATCGACCAACGAGGATACAGTGGGATCCTTAACAAAATTAGTTTTTGAGAACATACGGACATGTGGAAAACTGGGTATGGGTTTTAGAAATGGGCTTTTCAGGACTGAGATTGAAAGCAACTTTTAGTAATTTTTCACTCACTTCATCGCAATCTTTCATAAGTGCCCGTTTCAACCTTCGTTTAAGACCGCTTGGTGAAATCCTGCGTATTAAACAAGCGAAGAACGAAGCGAGCAAGTATCCGCATCGTACGAGTACCTTGATAGATATTCATTTGTCGATGATTTCGGATAAATCAAAATATAGAACAAGGCCCGCTCAAAAAAGCAGAAATATGGCTGCTTACTTTTTGTCAAATGTTCAAACTAACACCGCCATATGAAAGACTCTGTTTTGTTTTGGACTCATCGTTTACAACCGGTAAGAATGAGAAACCACTCATCAAAAGCCAACCACTTGCTCAGGGATCAACCGCGGTCTATTCAGCTTTACCCACGCAAACATTTCTTGCTAAATGACTCAAGACGGGAAGGAACTGGCAGTAGAAGTTTAGTTTTGACAAAAGTGTTGTCACTTTATTCACCATGATCCTTGTGGTCTTGCCACTGGAAACTAACAATGTTAGGTGATTTGTGTCCATCCAGACCAATTCTTCTCATTGTTTGCGATATATCAACTCGCGGAGAGTAAGGCTTGACGGTACGAGGGTGGGATAACGGATGGCAACGGGGCTACTGACGACGATGGAGAATATCTTATTGGTGAAGATTTGTTAATGAAACTCACCTACCTTGTGGATTATCTCACTTAAAGGAATTGTGTAAAATGAGAGTGAAATTAAACGTGGCGCGCCAATCGAAACGTGGTTCGTCGTCACACCGTTGCATTCCAGCTGGATCGTTTAACCTGATTACGTCCGATATGGGTGTCTCTGTGGAACTTGTGAAGGATTGGAGTGACTAAATATTTCCGTTAGTTTTCCATTCATTTTTATCCTCTGCTGAAGAAGTACAGCAACGTTACACTTACCGGCGAACAACCGTATCATTGAACTTCCTCCTGACTACGAGTCATGTCTAGGTAATATGTAGTCAGCCGGTGAAAAGGCACCCGCCTAACGGTTACTTGCCCTCCATCAACCTATATAAGAACGCCAGACATAAACCAGACGCGCACACCGTCTAGAAGGCTCTCGTGCGCTGTGTCGAGCTTGAACGCGAACACGTACGCAGCACACAATCACACACTAACCAGATTCTATGTACCAGACAGATGCGTAGGTAACGGTATTGGAGTAACTAGGTGACCAAGTGTAACTGAGTTCCGATACTCACACACAACCAGCTAGCTGTGACAAATGGTTACTGTTTTTGCAATCGCGTGCATTCAAGGTCAACCCTACTGTTCCCGTCCACTCGCGACTCCAATTAGTCCTACTGCAAGTATTCTGTCAAAAACCGCATTATTTCTAAATGTAACAGTCACTTCTAGGTAAAGTAGGCTGACGATAACGAGGTCTAGCACTTATCAAGTTAAGGTTCATACCTTTGCCACGCAACTAATGGCAATCATCGTGTGTTGTTGGAGGTCTTTTCAAATTGGGCAGGGTTTACGTTTAGTTACCCCAATTTTATCCAGACATTAGAGCAAACGGCAAATATCAGAAAGTGACGATTCTGCAACTTATATGGATAGCTGAAGGCAATCGAATGGTGTATCACCTTTGCTCACTCGATTGGATAACGTTGACAGATGCCCTTCATTAACCAGAAGTGCCTTATCTGGGCTTCTGGGCAATAATATGTTGCAGCAAGACTGGTTTTCTTCCGCCCATTCCAACTCATTATTATTACTGTGTAGGAGTGGACTTTTCAGCTGAGCTGAACTGTGGTTCACCACCTTCGAACAACTAAAGCATATGTGCACGGTGTACTACAAGACCTTTACTTCGCTGACTCTTCAGCATCGTTCGATTACAGTCGGTCATTGCTACCTTGAAGACCATGTCGGTCATTTAGAGAAACATCGCTGAAATCCCAAAATTCTGTGAATTCTGTGGATGCTGTAACGGAGAACGAGCTAGCACTTCCGTAGTTTGAAGTGACCTGTCCCTTGCAGCTGCTTCATCAAGTAGGATCAAAGGTTTCTTCCTTACAGAGATCAACGAACTGTCTTATTCGGTGAACAGTTTTTCTCCTAAACGTGAGAGAAAGCATTTAGTGTCTTCGGCTTGGTTGCCGTGTTTAACTGGTAATTTTTCTGACCCGCTGTCTCGTTTCGTTATAGATGAAATGTTACGCTAGTTTGAGGCATAACACCAAGCGTAATCCGAAGGCAAATTTTCTCGAAGAAATCGTGTGATAAACTGATCCGTTTATGGTCACGTATACTATTCTACTGACAACTCACTGAAAACTGTCGGGAGATAAGTTTAGCAAATTGTATTCTGTTATAATTAGTTTTCTTAAATACGCTGTAGACTGGTATGTGAATCTCCGTGAGCTGAACCGATGGAATCAGTCATTACTGGTTCATACTGTTGCTGAGTCCCGAATAACTGCATTGTCGCGCGTGGTGGCACTACAGCATTTCGCAATTTGGGCGAATTTGGCAGTTTTCTGGCAACTTCTTTTTACCATCTAGAGGATAGGTATGGAACGCTGTTTATACAATTTGAACTCTTTCCAACATTACTCTATCCTATTCTCACCCCCAGTTCCAGGAAAAGTACGGTAAATGCGTAATTTCGGCGGTAAATTGCCGTTCAAAATTTGTTTGACACTAAGTTCTCCCATTCCGTATCACTTTACGGTTGATCGTTACAAAGAAATGCGACTGACATTATGATCAACGTCATCAACTGAACGCATGAAACTATCGTTTGAGTTAAGCCAGTTAACAGTAATAATAACAGCAAATGAACGTGAGACATACTATGAAACAGTGCAATTCCTCGGAAGTTCGATCAATTTCGCTGGCGCTTTTAGTGCTAAAAACATTACTTCAGCTGTCCTATTCGGACAGACCTTTCGAGTGATCTCTGTTGAAACGTGACACCTTCAGCAAATACTTCAGGGCATAGGAGAATATGAAATGCCCGTCTACACCTTTCGGTTTCTGTAATAGAATGCTTTGTTGAAGCTTTTCGGACATGCGCACCTGAAGTTTGGCAACAGCCACAAAGCGGCCATTTTCTTCTAGTGAATTACGATCATTAAACATGTGCTACCACTACTACCACTCTATCATATAAACTTACAATGTCACTTAAACTCTCAAAACAAACAGAGTTTCTGTACAGTTCCAGTAAGTTCTCTTGGCACTCGGACCGGCTTGTGCACCTCATTGAGTTCGAGATGAATGGCAAGATCAACAAGCAAAAGGGAGTTATTGTCTATATTTGCCCGTATTCAGGTAATTAATGTGGAAGAAATAAGTGCCTCTTATGAACTACCACTTGACAGTTGAGTGAGAAGGTTCAATAACACCTGCAATGGCTCTCCTCGTTTACGATCATTGCCGTGTCAGTTAAAACTCTTATCGGACCGTTTAAACTTTTGTGCGTGTGGTTAAACCACAACATATACCAGAATAATCAGCGAAATGTTTGTCAGATGGTGAGACTCATGCAATTCACAATTTGCTTCTTTGTTCAACAGCGTGGCACAAATTATCAGACTAATCAGGGGCTTGCAATTCACCAAAAAGTGTACAGGGAATGTCAATGTTTTGTGATTGATGCAAACCAAACGTGTTAGTTGCATTAACATCATCATTCATTCAGTGAGCTTTTAAGTAGATAAACAGGTTATCATTGTTGAAAATCAGTTATTTTTCGACTTGCTGTTTGTCGAACCGCCTACACTCTTGTATCACGAATTTAGCGGACACAAGACGTCTTCCTTTTGTTCCGTTGTGCTACGTATTCCGTAACGGTCGACTAGTCATTACATAGACCCAACTGTGAAAAGTCAGGGCTTCGGCCGGATTCGAATCAGCGACAGACACAGCATGCCTCAACGCGGCAAGCGCTTTACCAGCTGAGCTACGATCCTTTGGGTCATTTGGTGGATTCCACAAGAGACAGTGAAACGGGTGGGTGACAGAGTCTAAATGTGAAGTTTCTGAGCTTCTCGTGTGGCTTCGTAGCTCAGCTGGTAGAGCGCTTGCCTGCAGCCGAAGTCTTGATTTTCCACAGCTGGGTCTCATTTAGGATGATCAAAGGCCAACAGTCATAGCTAGCATACCTGAGGACAAGAGCTAAATGTAAGTAACTAACGTTGATCACCATCAAAATGTTGTCAATTCCAAATGCGCCGAAACCATTCAACCGGTCCTACATGCCTACCAGAACGCTTGCTGTGATCTGATGTAAAAACGACCTATATTAAACAATTGATTGAGGGGGGTTCTAATCGCCAAAAAATGTTTGAAAACGATCATTTTGTGATGCTCAGAATTAGGGTCTTCGAATAGCCCTAGAAATCGTACTTGAACTGAAACCTCCCACGCAAGTGATAAGGTGAAGACCTGGTACTGGCAGCAGTGAGCAATTGTTATTCATGGATTTAGACACCGAATTTATTGATGTACAACAGTATTATAGAAATCACAGCCTGGCATTGGCTGATCTCATTAGCACATGTAACGTCATAAACTGTATGTTAATTGGTGGAATACGGAACAGATGAATTGACGAATAACGGAAGGCACAACACTAAGACCGTTCGTCCACTCCTGAGGTTGTATCATTAACGCGATATTTGGATTGGCCGTTTGTCAGATCTTCTGTTGTGTCGGGGTTTGGATAATCGGTGAATCGAGATTTCCATCACACATTTGCATGAACTTATGATGATAAATAACAAAACTTGCTTCAGAACACTCATTCTGCCTCAACAATTCAGAAAGAACTGTCAGAATACCCCGTTCACTTAGTATATTCTGAGTCAACATTGCTCATGGTCTGAATACACCTGAACATGTCATTGGGGTATACTGGAGCATTGAAACATATGGAGATAACTAAGATGGTCGAGACATGCCACACCGTGGGCGTCATCAGTGAACTCAATGTATTTCTCCGTTTCACAAGGAAATGTAATTTGTACTCTTATAATAGTAGCTCCGTTCAGATTAACAGTGATTAATCATCTAACTCCAGTCTGAAGTTAGTCTCTACAGTGTAACTTGAAGGCCGAGGGATGAGAATAACTTTTAGATTGCGAACACTACATTTGACAATAACGTGACGTTAGAGACTACGTCTGGATAGCCGCAGTTTACAAGAATGGCCGCAGTCGTGTTAATCTGATAAGCTGCTGTAGCTCGCTGTTGTTTGGAAAGGGCCGCCCGAGAATCCGAGCTCGCAATAGAGTTGCAGAGGTTTTTGTAGTTAAATACATCAGCTCTTTCTTAAGGACCTAAAACCTATAAGCTGTTGTGTTGAATAGCGTTCTGTCATTTGTAACGTCATCGTGCTGACCGGAAAAAGTTCTGTACAATTAGTGGCTGCTATACATGGTGATTATTAAAAGGTCTAACGTTTAGTTCGCTCTCTTAAAGCTGCCGATATATATATATATATGAATACAGCATTTTCATACTGCTAGTTATCTTTCGAAGCTGGTGGTGACAACCGTCCAGTCCATATTTCGTCTGTTTTGCTCTAATTAGTTGTGATCATTTTGTTTCTATAAGCCAAGTGATCTAATGCACTTCATTATCTGTTAGTCTCACTGCAACGCTAACCAGCCTGGTTGCCGATCGTTCAATCCAGTGGAGAAACACCAAGTAGCTGTTGAAATCACGTATCCTTTCTGACTAACGGAATCTCACAGACACGAAACACTTCCGATCCTCACAAAATCGTTTAGTAATGCATTTAACTAGCAAGTAAGAGATCTCTTACTGTTTTTCTTTCCGAAAACTTTGAAGTATGTTAGGCCAATCAACCTGTTCTCTTCTTGGATGTGATCTAATATTCGGCCACACAATATACATGCTTGATTTTATTGTTGAGTGGTCATTAATAGTTCAAATACCTCCAAGATGGTGATGTGGCAGAATACGAACACTTTTTCGGCGGTATGGTAACACGTAACTTGTGCAGGCGGGCGCGCGAACTTTGGGTGTATTTGATGCAATTAATCATTGTGGCTTAGTCAGGAATTTGCGAAGAACATTTACGGGTACTCGTTTACAGGAAGGTACACGCATACTACACAGACAGGTTGATGTAACATAACAAGCAAGAAATTGCAAGCTGTTGTGAGCTTTTCCACGTGAAACAGTTGCACTTTATTGGGACCCAGTGTCCGAGCCGGCCCACTTAATTGCTACGCAGTGTCCAAACAGCAAAACACACTTATGGAATGGAAAATCAATCGCTTTGGGTTTGTGTGGGTTATTAATGTATAGGGATTACTACACTGTTCATAGTTCAGAAGCCGGTGTCTGGAGGACAACACACAATGGCGTGGGACCAACCAACAATATTTCTAAATATAAGGAAGATTGTCCAGAAGTAGCACAAAAGTGTGAATTTAGAGAGAAAAAATTAAACGTGGTTGACAACCTTCGGTGTAAATACCATGCAGTTTTACAGCATGGCCACTCAAAGAAACACGAATCACACAAATGTAATCTTGTACTTCTGAACCTGAGCCTCTTCTTAATATCACTGAAGTAGTTGTCATACTCTTTTCCTTAGGCAGAACCCAAAGTTGTGCAAAAATGTCACGTAAACAGAAAACTCATCCGTCAGCAATTCAGCATTAACAACTCAGATGGTTAGTGATAAGGTGAATCAGCATGAGTAGGGAAATCACGATGAAATGTTCAAAGCGATACAGACGCAACTGTGGAAAGCATTTACGATGGACAGAAATCTCATTCACACAGTTAAACAGTACAAAGAGGTAAAAAACAAACGCTTTATGTCCAAATTTCAAGAATCCAAATTTCAATAGCCTCTCAATTTCGTGATTTCTTTTTGTTGCCTTCCATCAGAATGGAAAAGAATTTTCACTTCGTGAAACTACTACTATAAATGCTTTCACTAAACGATGCACATTTTGGAAAACAATTCAGGTGATTTTGTTCAAAGAATCGATAATTGGCAGCGGTAAAAGTAAGTAACAAACTGAAAAAAAAACAAAATTCAAGCGAGCCGGTTGTTGGCTGTAGAGCGCCATATCAACAAACAAGCGCTGACAGGTCCTTCCTTCAGAGTAACACATGTAGATGACGGCGTAATCATCAACCGAAAAGTCTGTGAGAGTGTAGGAGCTGTGATCAGTTGTGAGTGATGTTCAATTCACACAAACTAATTCTCTGCCACGTGTCAGTAATGGCAATATTCCGTTTAATTTGTTGAGAGGAGTAGTTGAGCGGAAATCGTCCAATAAAATCAGAGACTCTCCGTGGCTCCGAACTGGTAGCATATTCAAGACCTACGCTCCGGAGTGAAGAAATAGCTCTTCGTTATTAGACACCCATCGAGAAAGTGGTTATAGTCAGCGTCAAGTTCTCTACATAATTATCTCGTAAAGTTTTAGGAAGTCCATAATGGCCACTAAACAAAAATCAGTAACCACATAAGTGGACAGTCCGAGTCGATGAGTAGCACTACATAAGGAAGGATAAATGATTCCACGGATGTGAGTGACTAAATCAACACGACAGCATGTGGGCTGACTAGATGGCAGCATTAGGAGAATTGATCGTTTGCTTTCTAGTGTTTTCGGTCCAGGCGATTGGACTTCAGTAGTAGTCCACTTTACTGGTGTCTGGTATCACAGCTTCGTCCTAACGGGCCACGATCACGTCAGGCTTGGTGATAAAGACTACCGCTGGTTCTCGTAATTCATTGAAGACTATGGCGCGGAGATTGCGTAGTAGCAGGCTGTCGGCCATGTGGTTCTGTCGAGCATATCGTATATGTCTGTGCATATCTTACGTGTATGTAGATTGCATGTGACCCGGCATGATTGAAGTATATGTGCACCGCCTTGTGGTTGATCGCGGTTTTCATGGCATGGAAATGAGTGGTCACTTCGGCCATTATGCGGATTGCACGTCTTATTCAATCAAAAGCCACAGTCAAGCTGGACGTCATAGCTGAAGGTCCCTGGAAAAATATGGTTTGGATAAAATAAGCAACAATTGGAGAGTGGACAGCGAAAGAATTCCTAAAAACCACATCCGTCCAGCTTACTCCATAACTGGTACATCCACGTCACCGGATCTTTCTTACTTGACACCGATACTCCGTGAAAGTGTGCCTAGACACTAGCGTTCTTCACGATGAGGTCAAACGAACCGTATTTAACCACGTTCTTCAAAAGTGAAAATCGACTTCAGAGTGGCCCCTCCACACGCGACTCGCGTGAAACGTGGGTGGTGTTGGGCAAACTCAGAATTCCCAGACCGCTATGGTGAATTGACTTGTGGGTGTAGCTGGCTAGTGTGTCTTTTGGAGAGCGATGTCACTGCCAAACAAACCGACGGGGTGTACAGTGCATATCTAGAATTACTGAGGAACTTATCGTTCGAATCGTGTGCTGTCTCATCAGATATACACCACTCTGCGGCGTCAAAGACACTTTGATAATCATTCAGTATTGCAGGAAGTCGTGGTCAGTGATTAGTTGGGACTTTGTGTTTTCAGATGAATGGGATATTTAGACAAGTCACTATTTCGCAGGCCCTCAGTGATCGGATAATGCTTGGGTCGAGTTGAATACCTTTCTAAGCAACGGCTGTCGTGTTATATTTACAGTCAACACAAATGACCATGAATTTTGTCCTGCAAGATTCGTCCTTCAGTTCGACTGGTTCCAGAGTATTAGCTATGATTCTACGCCTTCTTGAGAGACTTGTCTGATTTCCCATAAGTGGGATCAGGTCATCAACGTGAGAAAACCCCTCTACCACAGTATCACAGAAACGGTTGCAAAGTTTTAGTCACGATAAGGCTAGCATCACATCTATAACCATGATGAACAGCATGGGTGGTGGTCGGTCATCCTGAAGAACACTGTCCTGGAACCGGCTGAGAAAGCTTTCGAGCAAAGGAAACACGTCACTGTAAGCATCACCAATTTAGTGCGTTACATGTGGAGGGAAACCAGAATCCCGGGTTAGGCTGCCGACTGAGTGTTGCGGAATTGAACCAAGTGCTTTGGGTACGTCTACAAAAGGCTACAGAAAGGCCGCAGAATGTTAAGCATCAATTTCCAAACAGCACGTGAATTACTCAGATAACCTCAATGTAAGCGTTATAATGTGGAACTGTGAACTGGTGAAAGGGAAGCTGCGGATGCCCATTCCAAAGACCAGTGAACGTCTTGTAAAAGCAACGTACCATTGCTGGTGTTCAGACGAGGTGTCTTAGACAGCTGGGAGAGGATGAGTTGTTAGCTCTTAGGGCAGACGTGAGGCGTGAGCAGTAAAAGTGGATTAAACAACTTTTAATCTTCAGGAAGGTATTGACATGTGTTGCCAGGGCAACCGTTTTCATGCACTTCCGGTGTTTGGACAAAAGTTTAAGGAAGTCCGGAACTGTTTTCGATGCTAGTAACTGGATCCACCGGACTCAGTCCACAGGGAGAATCGGGCAAGTCGGTCGCTCATCCATGTGCCACTGAACCTCGAACCAAGAATGGTTGGAGTAATTTTAGAAGCCACGGTTTGTCTCGTAGACAACTCTTCAGTTCAAGGAAAAACTGCAAATATTGCACGCTTCCCTCGTTGATATTACAGTGTTTGAATAATTGCATAGTTGTTCTTCTGTATCTACCTAGTAGTTCCTTTCTGCAACAACAGCATATGACTGTCTGACCATCCGCCATGTGCACGGAAGCGATTCAGAAGCATACATGTTTACCAGTACTTTGACATGGAACAAGACGGAATCGTCAGCTTAGAGACAACAAGAGACTGTTAATAGTTCATCACTGTGCTTAGAGGCCGCCATAATTCAACTTGACTTAAGGCACCGCAATTTGGACCATACGAAAAAAACATTCATAATGTTCATTTGCTCGGAATTTGAGATTCAGCATCGTTTTTCGTCTGAGATAATGGTCCCACTGGCAACAGAAGACGAGCTTTACTACTAGTTCAATAGACACAAACGTGGCCGGACACTTGCAAAGGAATGACTTTGAAAATATGAAAAAAACGCTGATAGAATTCAAGTAAATTTCGGAGCGAATGATTCGGTTCGTCATCAAGTCTGAAGAGAGGAACCAACTACTGTTGAGACCAGTTAAACCCTGTAGTTTTCATACAGCCGAATTTCTCCCGATTGTGTCTGACAGAATATGTGTGAATTCTACGTTGGTTGAGACCGATCCTGGTAATAAAGTTGCATCCACATTTAGCACAGTCAAAGGTTGCGCAAGAATGAGCACCTACCTTCTGTTCTACTTCATTTTTGTGTTGACGTGTACGAATATATGGCGACAAGCCGGCGCTTGGGTTATATATTTGACCACATTCTGTACAGAAGTACTCCGTTCCCGCTTCCTATGTGTATTGGTGGATGCCGGTGTCCAGACGCTGACAGAACTTGAATTATATTGTCGATCGTAACCAGTACATTGTAACCAGGTGGATTTTTCCGCCATATTTGAAGTTGATGGTCGTTTAGTGAAACAAGGTTTGCACCGAATGTGTCTAGTCCGCATCAAGAGCGTGTGAATCAACGCGCCATCTACTTTTGTTGCTACGTTTGATTACACAGTAAATCGGGTATTTTGGCTCCAAGGTGTGACCAGTTTCCTACAAATGCTCATTACCCGAATAACATTATTGACCGAAGCAGCTCAGTTATCGTGTTGGAACATTATCGTGTACTTTAGTCCGAAGTATTCTATACGCTTTATTAGGAAATCCTACGGTATCTGAACATCTCTTGTAGAAAAGTGGTTATTGCATCTGTGAACCGGTCTCATCTCTCCTCATATAATTATACACTTCTATTTTGAAGACACACACAGTGCTTCCGTCGATATAAATGAACACGGATTCAGCTGTTGTTTGCATCGATTTTGGCCCCCGAAGTCTGCGGCCTTTTCCCTTGTTCCAGTTGACAAATCTGCTGTTCTGTCATGAGCACACTTATCTCTGTATTTCTTTCCTACTTGTTGTAATCCGTTGTTACTACTTTTCGGAATGTACTGCTTCTATCTTCACGCTAGTGTACTCCCTTATGACGTAAGGCCACAGGGTCCGAAACTCGTAGCCGACTTATCACGCAACGTGCCTTTAAAAATTAAACCATTCCCCATTCGGTTGGTATACCTCAGCCAGCACATGCTTCTTTGACTCAGTGGTTAATATTTGCTCAAAACAGCAGGGTTTAAATGTGTCTTAGTTTTATTCTCCCTTTGACTATAGAGTACATACCTTGCTGCCTTACAGAAATGTGCTAAATTCACACCAAGAATGCATGGTTATCTTTGCTTTTATGGTGATCTTAGAACTATCCAGTACATTCGATGAGTTCCGAAACATTAATGACCTTAAAGGGGTAAATTATTTAACCACTTTCGGGGTGTTAATCAATACGGCTTCCAGAAATCCTTGAGACCTTGTCTCTTATTGTGTGTTATCTGGATTCTAGCAACTTGGCAGCTCTATCGCGTGCTTAATCTTTACCCGTGGAGCCAGTTCGCAATAACTGGGCTCCGGCTGATTTGTAAAAATGTTATGAAGAACACAACCAAGCTATTTCACACCTACTTCATCCCAAAAGTGGGACGGAATCGAGAGACAGGTGGTCCAAATCACTACAGTTCCTTATGCCTGAAGTCCTCCATGGACGCCCCTGTGTAGTGTAGATAATTCTGTACAATGTAGCACCCCCCATCAATAGGCACTTTTTAAACGGTACCCATTTTAACCGTCTCCTGGCACCAATCTGTGTGTTTCCTCTGCGTTCATGAATTGCAGCTCTATAGGTTTGATCAAATGGCTGATACCCACATTAGTCACGTCTTCCAATATTGTGAACACTTGCACGACTGACCAATTCGAGAAGTTGCTTCTAAATGGGATATGTGACTGTTTTCATAATGTTGGGTTACCAACATGATAGAAATTGAATACGGCTAACCGTGTGTAAAGTGTTCGTAAAATGCATGTAACCTGGCGACTGCTACATGTCAGGTAAATTCTCAAGTGAATACAGGGTGAAGCTGACTCTGTGAATGTCGATGCAGTTATTTTTAAACACAATAAATGAACTCAATCGAAGTTAAGAAAGTAATGTTCATTAAAAGGGCGAACAACAGCACTTAAGATGCTTTGCGCAGTGACATTTCGTCAGTTACTCTTGCGAAATTGGCATGGGCGTTTTATAGTGAGGGCAAGCAGCGTGAATCTTCGAACCACATCTTACTTCGTCCGTTTAATTAGTATGGATTCTCTAACCGTTTCTTTTTCAGTTTCTTATCGCCCTTCTGACCCACAGCAACTTCATTATGTCATCCCAGTTTTCATGTTTCTCATCGATGAGTACGCTTTAGTTGCATCTTGCTACCTCCGTTTGATCACTTGACTGATTGCCTTTAGGCATGACTAGATTGATTTTACCTCGTTGGCTACCCCCACTATTCAATGTACATGTGAATTTCACATAAGTAACTAGTGAGTTGTGATTGAAATATTATTACGCGTCAACTTACATACTACTGTGGGCCTCCCTCAAATTCTTCGGCAAAAATCGATGTCTCGGAACAAGATTCCCATGAAGTTCCGAATCAATAGACGGTTGAAAGATACTGGAAACCTTTACAAACTCCTAGTGCTTGGAATATCATAGACAGAATGGTCGGTGGTACCACATTAAACACGTTCCGTTGGTCTGTAACTTTCTCACGTGTGCAAGCAACTCCTAAGTAAACCCCTAAATATATTTTGGTAGGTTCAGTGTTTTCAAATCGGGGGTTATGTAGACGCTTCATCGTGTGACATTTGGTAGTGGACTGCTATAGGCGTGATTATATTTGATGATGAAAGTACGTTGACCTCAACGGTCGTCACATCAGGGCAAGTACAGAATGCCGTAAACATTCATCGGTTGGAAAAGCCTTAACTACACGGACGTCGTGTCGATTGTACGTATTTAATGATTTTCGGTAAAATGACGACAACGGTTTGGCTGCTTGAGTTTGAGACTAAGTGATGTAAACCAACATATATTTTCCATTTAGACAATATAACCTGACATACCCAATATGAACTAACAGCCCGGTGTTAACTATGCCTACCTAGAACAAGTTATGAATAAGTCACACGCCCTGTTTATTCCGTAGCCATGCGCTTCATAACCGACAAACTACCGACCCACCCAGTAGGGACCGATTTTGGTACTGTTCACCAAGGTGCTTTCTGAATCTTCCTACCATACTGGGATTATTTTTCTGTCACAGTGATATTTTAGAAGGAAATGACCACTAATAGAACCAAATCACTATGATCACAGAGTCAGTGTTACGGTTGCATCAATTCACATGTCGTTGATCAAACGTACTCAATACTAGGGTAAACTGTTGCCGGTTGTCATTTTATCCTTGACCCACAGCAACTCACTCTTTATGTGTCCCGAAATAAGTGTGGTTTAAAGGGATTATCGAAAATTCTGAATCCGAACTGAAACGTCAATCAACTATTCGACGTCCTCAAAAACCACATGACTATTCATCTAAAAACATTTTCTGCCATTGAACTCTGAAAGGATGGTGGTGTCCATCTAGACGCGTAGGCTGTTCACACCCAGCCAACATAAATTAACATGACAAATTTAGAGATGACACCGTAATTAGAGAGTCTAAAATCTCGATTGTAACACTTCGCTTTGTTAAACCACTGAATCGTGAAATGCTCTGAATGAGGATCAAGCTATAAACATTTTCAGTTATGACCCGAAACTTGTTCATTTGGTTAGCTATTCACTCGGATTGTCTACTGCCTATGCTCAAACAAGGAGGCAATCGTTCATGTAAAGTCGGTTCGGTGGGGGACACTACAGAATACAATAATTATCTAGGAAGTTATCTGGTGCATTAAGGAGGTGTATTAAGGTGTATTAAGGAGGCCGACTGGTTGCTCTTCACGTGCTGAACGCCGCTGATACTCAATTGTAAATACCTCAGTTATAAACTTATTCTGCTACCAAGTCATTTTGAAAATAAATCTCAGACCCGTGGGGTACACTTATCTGGACAAATTAACAACACATACCTTTTCCAGAATCAATCCTAGTACCTGTGAGACAAGCTTGCTGATCGATGTGCCATACATTCAGGTAACCTAGGCAATATCCGCAAGCGAATGTAGCAGAGGGTTTACGGATAATAATTCGACCGTGCTTATAATTTTGCTAGTATAATAAACAATACATTCGTCTTGAGTGATTTTTTGCCGGAATTGAGCTTCTGTTTCGAGGACCAGTGTCTACAAAATTTCGATCCACATATGACACTACTTTTCGAAAACGGTCTCCTTGGAAAGTCTGTAGCCAAGTGTGATAGGCGTTCAATTTATAAAAAGCACGAATATCTACCAATAACTGAAAAATTGCTCAATAATTTTACATATTCCGTGATTTAAACCTGAAGGCAAAGTTTTGGTCGCGGTTTATCTACTTGTGTGCTCTAACAACGGTTGGAAAGCTCAAAGTGTACTCACAAATAAGGGTGGTTTGACTCTTGTATAAGTCAGTAAGCCATACTGTGTTATTAATGATGTACTGGCCAAAAAACATATGGACCTAAAAGATGGTGTGCCGCTGCTGTCATCTCAAGAGAACTACTTACTGAAAAGTATATGTCTGCATGCAACAAAAACGATCGACAGGCATACAGTTGACATTCAAGTTTTCATGATGAACATGAATATTTTTCATGTTCGTCTGAATATCCGTGTTTTATTATTTGGTCATGTTCAAGGGAAATGGGTAAAAACCAATTTGTAATCAGTCGTAAAGTTAGCACCCAAAAATCTTTTTATATAACATGCGAAAAATTCTACATCTGCTCCGCTTTTCTAAGTTAATTTAATCACATTTCTGTCTTCCCTTCACCTATCACAAAAGCGTTGAAGGCCAGTAGACTCAAGGTGTAAAAGGGACGTGCAACCGACTAATCCAGGATTTGCGACAGAGTAACCAGGCCTTACTAGTGACCGTGATCGGCGCCGTCTATCCGGGGGGGTTTTCTGCCCGCCATTCTTTGTCCGTTGCTCCGATTTCGTTAAGCGATGGCTCGACCGGTCGCTCTTGTTCTCCTTCATCTATCTACGCTGGCCTCTTATCGCGATATTCCTGCGGGTGTTGGAATAATCACGCCTCCGATTTGATCATCCCTTCTCTGTTGGCTGCCATGTCTCGCCCGTTGGTCCGATCCAGTCGAGCGATGACTCATCCTGTCGTCCCTGCCGTCCCCGATCTGCTCGTTGTGTGGTTTTGGACGTGCATCCCCCACGTCGAGGTATTCCGCCGAGTGTTGGAATACTCATACCTCCTGCTTGATTATCCACCACAATAAGGCTAGTTGTACACATTGAATTTGCTCCATCTATATCGTGTCTTTGAGGGCTGCAGTGGCCGAGTTTGAAAAGCGAGTGGTTCCACTCTTCAAACAACTACGAGTAGGTATACAAAAGATAGTGGATTGTGCAGATGTCATAACACGTAAGTTAGAAAGATCGCGAGTCACCGCACAGTCAACCAAGATCTGCAAATCAGTTATATCGCAGTGTGAAGAAAACCAAGCGTTTTACTGGCCTCAATTGCACTAAGGTATTCTCTGGAGATATACGGGCACTCAGAATTAATGCTTCCATATGAACTGTACCGTGGATGCCAAACGAAGGTCAGTGGTTGAAATACGCAAGAATGAGTTTAACGAGTTAGCTGACTCAGTAAAAGATTTATCACTGCATACTATGAGCTGGGTTGAGTGACACGTTCTCTGCCTTAGTGGTCGGAAATAAACGATTCAGGTGGACCTGATATGTTGAGGCTGCACTAACCTGATATTCGGAAGTAAATCGTATGCTTCTTATGATATTAGAACGTCTGATCCACGGTAAACCCCCGGGAACATTTTTGAGCAAAAGGCGGACCACATAAAATGATAGTCGAGCGTCGGTGTCCGTAGGTTGACGTTAGTGCCGGGAATCTGACCGAAGACTGCAATACCTGGTTTCAAAATGTCAGATAACTGTATAGAAGGTGGATTTCTTGGACTGACAGCTAAAAACCGTGGCAGAAGGTGTCTACAAACATACATTGACTGTTTCTCTACAGGCGCAACGCGTTTACGCGAGCCGATTATTGCTCCTCAGACCTACAACGCTGTCTGCTGTCGGAATGACACGAAACCGCTTTAGCAGTGATGACTTGTGACAGATTCCGATATATGTAAGTGTAGACATAGTAGTGTGTCAGTATAGTAGTGTGTGCAGCAGTAGTGTAGATGTCACAGTGCAGTGCGTAGACATCTCTGTTCCAGTCGATTGGTAGTAGAAACGGTCCTGAATCCCAAAAGATGCAGTTACACCGACAAATGAGTTGGTGCTTTTAAAACAAAGCTACAGAGAACAGGATTACACTCTGATTTTATTGTTTATCTGTGCAATGCGTACGGAACTTTTTCTGGACTTTCATTTATTGCTGAACAGTATTTGTTTGAGCTGAAAATGATCTACTGCCAGTGGGTAACAACGTCTTTTGAAGTTCCCTCTTAAATCTCACACATAATCATATCACATGTACTGGTTACGAGTGTCGAAACAGTTCCGACATGCAACATCTATATCAACATTATTTAAGGGTTATTTCGGTTATTTCTTGAGTGTGATTGACTTATCCTCGATTTACCCTGTTTTATAGGAGGGACTAATACTGAAGGCACATGACGTCACCGAAAATGTCCCAACGGAATCTTAATAATCGGTATGTATATCATGTGTATGGAGTTATTCGTCTAGAAACAATAACCAGTCTGATGCTACGTCCCTGTACACTTGAACCAAACTGGTGTTCCAGTTTCAGTATGGATTTCTTTTGTTTAGGTTAGTACTCACACTATAACGGTTTCACACTCCTAACACTGATGTAAGTAGAATTGACGGTTGCCTAACAAAAATATGACAACTACTCTTGGATTGACCTGGCTGATTAGCGTCAAATGGCTGGATTCATTCATAGCCGAAGGATTCTAACTAATATACCCATGATTTTTTTTCTTTCTGAGAGCTGAAGTATGAACCCAACTTATTTACTTGCTGGTGCTGAGCACGCATATCGGTGTGAACGATATCGTTGTGCATTGGGTTGCTCAGTCCTTCAGTGAATTCGACAGAACTTCATCGGGTCGGTATTCTTGCAAAACATGACAGACATCGAACGAATGTCATCCAAAAACCTGAATAGTTTCAATGCTTCGAAGTAAAAGACGACTTGGCGGACAGTCTTTTTCCGGTTATTCATCACTAAACAAATATGCTATACTTTATATCGTAATGATCAGCGTATCATGTTAAGTCCGGATGTCGAGTCTAAACCGAGGTGGCTTTCAGGTCCGCCTAATGCTTTTGTAGTCGTTAGGTAGAAGGAGTCAGATTTTGTATTCTAACCACCACGGAAGCGATCGGAATTCACAATCCACATTTATGTGCCTGAAAAAACTGTTGAAACTGTACGGTTAGCTTGAACTCTTACTCCTCTGACTAATCCAAAAATGACTTGAGGCAGCCAACTGCTTTTCAATTCAAAACCAGTTAACGTAATTATGTAGCACTCTTCCATTCACAACAGCCATTCTGTAGTTCGTGTCACTGTTCACCGAAACAACAGAGTGAAATAAGTTGGAAAGTGACTTTACAAGCAACGATAAGAATAATCAAAACGAGCCCAGACGGAAGAATTCGAAATGGTGTGATTGCAGATAAACCGTTGTCTGTGACACATAACTCTCTCGGATTGAGTTTCCAGACAGCGATTTAAGTGAACACAAGAACACCAGCCATGCTCAAAGGAACAATCAAGGTCTTCTATTTCGTGACCACACACACACGATGTCACCCGAATTTATCAGTTTCATTGTTTAATACCAGATACGATTAACTTTTGCTGGCATGTAAAACATATGGCCCAATCATCTCGTGCAACGTAGTGCGATCGTGACAAATTGATCATGCATCCCGAACGTTCAGGAATACGCGCGGGAGAATGACCGCACTATTCACGCGATCATTCCACACGGTGCGGAATAATTGAACGGAAAAATTGGGTCAAGCACAAGTCTGCTGCCATTCTATACCATTTTTCATATCTGTTTCCATTTTAGGTACAATATTTTCCACTACGTGCTTAAGCAAATCATTTTGGTGCATTAGAATTTCCACCTTAGAACGTTGGACGTGACGACAAGAACGTGATTGGCCCAACAAACCGTGAGGGCGACCAATCTTAATTAGAGTGCTTCGCATTGGCTACTTTGGTGGGGGAAGTGTTTTGGGTTATTCGAGGGTGTCAACGGATTTGTTTAATGAGAACGGGGTTAGCGGTCAGAGTGTAGCACAGATCACCTGACCCTGTCCCTACTAATTCATCAAACCGTGGGCCGTATTGGTTCCTTTGACAGGTAAAGGGTTGCGAGTGGTTGGGGGTGTCTGTGAATCTCACGTCCAATTGGCGTGAGCTTTGGGGTCGTGGTGGACTTCGAGCTGTGATGTGAGAGTGAACCAGCTTGTGATAACATTTTCATGGCTGGCGGACGCAAGTACACTTGCATCAGTCCCGAAACACGCAGACGTATTATCGAAGCATTTGAAAAGGGTGATGACTGGTGCACGGTTGCCCATCTGAACGGAGTCAAGTGTAATACCGCTTACAAGTGGCTACATGTGGATTGCATCAGTTATGAATAACAGCCTCTTAAAGGACGCAGAAGCAAGATTCTGACAGAATCAGAGATCGACATGTTGCTGGAGTGAATTTCCATGAACACAACGATTACATTGTAATTTTTGAGACTGCGCGTGAAGGCTGAGTTTCAGAAGGAGTTGTCGACCAAAACGATTAGTCGATACTTGGATGGCCGGTGCACAGCTGTCAAGAAACTGCGCGGAATACCCACTGGTATGAACTCAAATGAGAATTTGGAGTTACGGAGACTGCTTGCATATCAACTGATGGAGTGTTATGCAAATGCCAAGACTATTTGCTAGATAGATGAGACAAACTTCAATTTATTCTGTACGAGGTCAATGGGACGTTCATTAAAAGAGACGAGGGCATGCGTCTCTGTAACAAACAGCCGAGGCCGTAATCTCTATTTGATTGGGGATGTGACACCAAGCTCCATAGTAGACTATACGACGAGGTGGAGAGCATACAACAGCAGCGATTGCAAGGGCTGGCTGCGAACCCTGCTAGATCAGATGAAGATCAGTACACCCATGTCAAACATTGTGCTGATATGGGACAACGCACCGTGTGTTTTCTGAGGATTTATACAACGGAGGACGAATCTTAAGATTGGCACCCTATTCACCAATGCTGATTCCAATTGAGGATGTCTGGAGCATGGTGAAAACAAAAGTTCAAGGACAACTGCAGATGCGTCACGAGACAATAATAACCGTTCCATAGTAACCATCCAACCAACCACCTCTACAATATAGTCTACTTTACTAACAAGTAGTATGGCAGATTTATGAATTTAGATGAGATCCAACTATGAAAAGTCAGGGCTTCGGCTGAATTCGAACCAGCAACAGACACAACATGCATCAACGCGGCAAGCGCTCTACCAGCTGAGCTACGAAGCCACTCCGGAAGCTCGGAAATTTCACGTATGGACTCTGTTACCCACCCGTCCCACTGTCTCATATGGAATCCACCAAATGATTCACGGGATCGACTGCCCCGGCAGGGTTTCTCAAACAGTTCACGCT
>QNGE01001623.1:44426-155339 GCA_008508345.1 Paragonimus westermani
AAAAAAGCCCACCCATGTTATTGTAAGTTTGGTACTGATGAGTCAATACGAAATGCTTGCATCTACCAGTTTTCATGTTCTATCTGCTTTGTTCAAACTATAAGAGACATAGCCGGGAAATGACACATCGTGACTCCACAACGAGGAATCCCCTCGTTTCTGTCCAGTTTGATATTTCAGCTTCAATCTCAGTGTGGTCCTCAAGTTAGGCGGAATTAATTCCAAGCTACATGTCGAATTTTGTTTACTTCCGTGTGGAGAAAAATTTTAACTAACCTGGTCATCCAAAACGGAGTTGCAACATACACTTCACTAGCATGGAAACGGTAACAGTCGATTTAATTTTCCCCCCAGAATTACCATCCGAACGTCTTCAGGTTTTGCTCTCAAATCCTAGCCATATCAAAATCACTGTCTCACACCGTACTTGAAAAGAATACGCGACCAGTAATAGGAGAGACTTCAAAAGCAAACGTCAAGGATTCCAATGATTGTTTTGGTATCTTGATTGAAAACATGCTAATGACAGGCATAAGTCCATGGTGTCATGAAAACAGCATCTCTAATTTCCCTCTTTAATCACGGAAAGTTCACACGCCATCAAAATCTTGTAGGTAGGTAAAATTTCTTATTTTTGAAGAAAATGTTTGTTTCTTTAAAGAAAACACACGGTTGCACACATGTGGCCAATACGTTTATTATGTGCTATCTACAGAATCCATTTAACTTGCATGTGACCTTAACATGTGTACTCACCAGCCGGTTTAACATCTGTTTTCATTTACGTTTGAAAGATGACAGTTTTATCAATCACAGGGTTAGATAACTGCCAAGTAAACATTGGGGAAGAATATTTGTGAAAATTAAACATTTACATACAAATTGCTTTTGAGTTGGAGTTTGGAGAATACTTTTATTTTCCGAGATCCAATGCTAATCTGGTAGTTGCACATTACTGTATCGAAAGACTATTTTTCAGATAAGCAATGAAAACGAGTAAAATCCATGTTATTGAACTGTTGTCATGCAATCGTCAAGATGTAACCATTTTCCGATTTAAAATCACCAGATACGAAGTTCCATTGACACGTTTCTTATTTCTCTGGAATCGTTGAGAGGTTATGATGTCCAGCGTGCTCACTGTGTCCGCTGTTTGGCGAGGCGGATTGCACAGCTGGTGTGTACAACACGAAAAAGATCATACACGGCGCGAGCAGAGAACAAACGAAGCCAACTCGCTCGCACCTCGGTGTTAGGCTGATCAGAATAAATGCTAACGATATAGTGGACAGGTATGAACTTATTACATGCTTACTCTGACCTCGGTGAGCTGGTTCTGGTGGTTGTCGTAGGCAGTTTCTGGCTGCGTCACCAACGGGCCAGTTCGATTAATAATATATAAAATGCAGTTAGTCGCGAGTTCAGGCAGACCGGTAGGGCTGGTAATAGGCTTCTCCTAAAGCGACTTGTCCCAAAAGTTTGAACCCAACAAGAAGAATTGCATTCCTAACCGTTCCAAGAAATGTGAATTTCAGTGACCTTCTCTGCCCCCGTACCGTACAAAAACCTGGTCGCATTCCCTATCATAATAATCTGTAGCTTATCTGCACTATGTCACTCAGCCCTGCAATCCAAGTCTACTGCAAAGGACATTGAATGGTATCTGGCCGTCTAAATCTGAGCTGCTGTTAGATATCGCAAGCTAAAATTCAGATCTAAGTTGCATACGAGAGGTGAAAATTGTGACATTTCCCTAGTGGCGTTTGATCCAAGCTGTTTTATCGTCAGCCGATTGTTAATAGAGTGTCACACTGCCATGTCACAATGGCGGAAGCCGAAGAACGCTGGCGCTTACCGGTCACTGCAAGTGGCATGTACTACACCACTTGAAGTTTCACTCACACAAGGTGTGTTCAGTGTAAACCAGAAAGAATAAGACCAGGAGGTGTGTTAGTGAGGCCATTATGTCCGACCGGCTAGTGCTGCTTACTCTTCAAATAGACTAGCTCAAAAGTTGAAAGAGAGGGAGACTACATTGGTAGGGTGCGAACTGAGAAGAAAAATATTGAAAATATATCGCATGAAATATTCCGGCATGAAAGTACATGTTTATGCACTCTATGGAGGATATGGAGAAAAAACGAAACGTAAGTTTGGACTGGAACGGTACACCAACATAACTAAAGACAGTGAAAGTAGAAGGCCACAGATGCTCAACGCCCTCTACCCTCTGGTCCTGAAAAAAAGCTTTCATTATTATAGTTAAATATGGACTAAGTAGGGTATGGACAATGAAACAAACCTGCCTCACGTCAGTGACAATGTCAAACTCGCCACAGGTCGATCCACACGATCATACCTTCGCCTTCATGCCCATATTCAACACTCGAATCAAACTGACGAAATTACTCGTACATCCAAACTTACCGAACACCGTTCACAACACCTCGCGGCTCATGGAATCAAACGCCGTGATGAAGTACCCGAACAGGGCATACAACGGCTGTTTGCTTTCCTGACACTTCTCCTGAAGCTGTCTAACAGTAGACACCAGCTCGATTGTATTGCGAATCGTTCGGAATCAACACTGCTACTCTGGAACATCGACCTCCAAAACGTTCACAATCTGTCATTTGAGGAAGATTCTGGCAAACATCCTGTCTGTGCAGCTCAACAGGCTGATGCCTCAGTAGCTGTTGGAGCACTTTTTTCTACCGTTGCCTTTAAACAAAGATACAATGAGAGATCCATTGTGCTAGTGTCCAATCGCTGTATTCACCTCTGGTAAATCCGGAGCAAAAGCGAGTGAAGAACTGGTAGGTTGTTACTGCAGGCCGTTCATGGTCACTCGGTCAATGATGGTGGGGTGATTTGGTAGGCTACCAAAGTGTTTGCGCCAGACTCCCACGATGTCATCGGGCTGGGTACAAGAAGGGTAGGTGTCTATCTCGACCAGTGTTTTGGTAGACTAAGCGGATGGACCAAAAATCGCCTTAAGAGAATCGTAGAACTCATTGTGCTGCCGGCGGCTGATAAACATACACACACTCACATACACCACCAGCAACAACCAGACTGCAATAGCTACGCACAGGCTCGCGAGCCACATACCTATAAAGCCAGCAGTATTATTGCAGAAACAATAAAGTAACACACAACACCGAAACCAGGCAAAAAGAAACATCGTGTCGAAACAAACGCAACACACTACAACCAACCACAGCCAGCGCATCTGACTTTTATCTGGATGCACCCCTCAGACCAGCCTAACATGGTTCAACCAGCATGGACCGAAGTCCTAGTCAGTAGAGCCTGCCGGATCGGAACGCTACACAAGCCTGACCACCACCCCAAGGTAGAAGAAAATGTCAAGCAAAACTAAAGCTGTTTACGCATTAACGTACAACAGACTGGAAGCTGTACGCTTCTGGTATTTTTCGGACCATACAGTGTCATTTTCAAGATTTGGTAAGCCGTTTGTTCTTTGTGCTGTCGCTATGTGAAAATGCGCATTAAAAATACTGAACTGCCTACTCTAATTTCCAGTTATGAGATCTTGCTTTCAATCTATGTTGTTGCAGTTTCATTGAGTTTTTTACATCCCACCGGTTGGTAATCGAAACGCGGTGCTGTGGTAAAGACAACTGAGTGAGTTTTTCGAGAGAGACATCGACAATGCTCGTGGGGAAGCCTTTTGGAACGGGTCGCCCTGTTGTCATGACGTTTCTGGTTATCTGTCACACAAATGAATCGAATACGTCCAGTGCAGGAGAATAAAGCGGACCGGCACTTCCGGAAGTCAGGTTCCCTAACCACTGCTAAACTGTAGCCAAAAAATCTATAGCTTATTAATTTTCATTTACGAAGTCCACATTACACTACTACACTGGGTCGCTGGTGCTGTGCGTCTTAATTTAGAACCTATTGAGTTAGAATTGAACGCACGGTGTATTCCACGCGGCGTATTCAGATCAAGTTTACTTGAATTCAATGATTAGTACCCTCCATGCATGTAAAGCCAGCGAACACCAGTTAGATGCCATTCATGTTATCAGGGGTTGGTTGATTTTCTCGGTTGAAGACCGGCCATAACAAACAATTCTTCTAACGAAAACCACTTTAGTCACTTACAACATGCGCCGGACCCTGATATTCCACTAAACGGCCTCAAGCTCTATTCGACATTCTGATGGCTACAAGATGTATATGTCTGATACAATATTCACCTGGGGAGTTACGGCTGCATGAGTTTCAGATTGTCTTACATAAACCTTATTTATGCGACACCAATACTCGTATTTTGCCTGTGAGAGCAATGACGCTAACGTATGTGCTGTCGTTGCTCTGGATATTCCATCCTATACTGCCTGTTGATCTTTTTGTACAAGAGAACCGACTAGAAGGTAAGCAGTGCGGTGTGTATACGCACAAGAGTTCATGTAATGTAGAAGTGGATTGTTACATAGGATGATTGAACGAGGATCTGCTTGTCGTTAGTGACCCCCGTGGTTTCGGTTGAGAGCAAAATGCCGAAACTAACGTCCCTTGTGACAATATTTACAATTACTTGAACAGAAAATTGTTGACCCTGATGAAATGGCAACTAATCCTGACGGTCAAACAAACCGGGTTAGAGGTAGAGAAGATAGGACTGTTTGTTCAGTAAGTAAAGCCACACACAATCGCACAAAAGCCATTTCTGTGTATTAGTGGAACATGGCATATCAACATAGTTGACTATTTCTGCTGACATATCCCAAAGTCTTCTGCGACCACATTTACAGTAGTGTAGTACAAAACGGGTACGGTACTGTTGGTAGTAGCCGAGAAAGCCACAATCGCAAATGGTGTTATGTAAGCGTGGCTTAAATGCCGGAATACCTCACCTGTGGACTGCCAACTAGTCTAGCAGGACGAAAGAAAAAACTCTTACGTAGCCTAGAACAAGGCTTCTTGGTGCCAGAACTACATTGTTTTCACAAAGCCAGATACGTTTTGGGTGCTAGCGGAATTCAGCTGACGAGACTAGGAGGGTAGTAACAAACTGGGTTGCCTGATTATGGGGAAACAAGTACAATGAGTCTCATTGAAATCGCTGACAAGTGAATACATTTGAATGAGGCGTTGTATTTTGTTTTCGCAGTTTAGTATGACTTTTCCGGCAGTAAGAATTACATAGTGAGTTCAGTTTAGTGTTCTATGGCCAAATGGCAAGCAGTAAGTTAATTTTAGATGAGGACAAATCGCACGCATGTCGGGTGCGTAACTTTCCACAAAAATTCGTGTCGAATTGTGTTATACAAACTGCAATGTGACAAACCGCATCAGATAGACGAGAAAGCGGTGTGTGCCGAAAAACTTTCCTCAAAGATGTTTGACTACCAAGGAGAACCTTTAAAAAATCAGCTGCTAACCAAATCTCACTCACCACCCCACTTTCTGCTCATATGAACACAATCAACATGCAATTGTGTTTACGGTAACTTTTTTGTGCAAGTTTTTGCTTTACCCCTCTCTAAATCACTTGTCTAAATAGTGCAATCTACCGGTTAACCACAAGAGTCTGTGTTCAGTCTACAGCCTGGCTCATTGACGCAAACGTGAACGTTACTATACACCTAGCCTTATAATTATACGCGAACTGTTGTTGTGATAGAATATTATGGCAAACTGCTTATTTTCTTAAACGTTCACCTTTTACCTGTTGTGAAAAGAAATAGATCGGTGTAATAAATCAAATTATTCTGTCTCATTAGTGTAAGAGTATCATCTTCCGAAGTTCGAAGTGTAACGTGAACACCATTCTGTAACGAGGTCGGTGTCGCCCACATCAAGCAGGTGCGTTGCCATCCAACCACACGTTGATCATCGTCTAGACTTTATGCTAATCTGTTGTAGACGGGTATGACTTACGGATAACACACCGTGCATGTTTACAAACGCCAAGGAAAAAAGGCAGCTTAAGGGGCTTGATAGGAACAGTGATTTGGCGTTCAGTCAAAAGTAGATTAGCTGTGAAGGTAAGAGAGTGCGGATGGGACGATCTTATTCAACACTGGATCAGCTGCTTAATTCGACTGTAGTGTGTAGAGTGCAAGAAACCGACATGGCCGAAACCGGGGGAACATAAGACGGAAATTGTATCAAAGTTTTCAGTGGTGCGCTGATAGCCAGTGACATCAGAAGAATGCCGACTGATCGAAGTCTGAAGAAAAATATTTAAATAATAATAATAAGGTTTATTTTCAAGTTGAACACCACTCACATTTGATCGCAGCGTTCGCATTCAGATAGACTTTCCAGCCAGCCTCTTTCGAAAAGAAGCACTAGACTCGAGTTTCGCTCTCATTAGAGCTCGTCAGTAGTGCATATCCTTGCCACGGCCGGGATTTGAACTCCGGACATTCCAATCATGAGGCAACCGTGTTAACCACTGCGCCATTGACCTCACATTAGGCACGACCGAATCATCAAATCTGAACGCTCAACCACTCTCGCTTGTGAGCAATGATCAGGTTGCCCGATCGTCTCGAGAGGAGACACAGTTACTGCCTGTTAACTCCAATCGATAACCCCGCGATTAGGACTTCCGAGACAGGTCGAGATCACAGAACTCATTAAACCTGCAAGGCGATATTTTAGATTACTGATGCGTAGTCGGGGATTTGGTTTATTTTCAAGTTGACCATCACTCGTGCCTGATGTGAGGTCAATGGCGCAGTGGTTAACACGGTTGCCTCATGATTGGAATGGCCGGAGTTCATATCCCGGCCGTGGCAAGGATATGCACTACTGACGAGCTCTAATAAGAGCGAAACTCGAGTCTTGTGCTTGTTTTCGAAAGAGGTTGACTGGAAAGTCTATCTGAATACAAACGCTGCGATCAGGGATTAGTTCACTTTCAAAGTATGTTCTAAATGGTTTCTCTGGAGAGGTAACAATTTGTGTAAAGTTGGGCAGTAAGCCTTCCGAAATTGATTCCATAAGTGGACCTAATACCTGACGGCAACTCAAAATTTATACAAAATGTGCTGAGCATGTGATGTCAAAATGACAGATAAGTAAGGCACATGTCAGGACGCTGATCGAACCTGGTGGGGTGCATACAAACCGGATTTGAATGGAACTGAAGAATTTTGGGTTTAATTACCTAGACGTATGTTCGGAAGAGACCCACCGAAACCGCAATCAGTAGGTGCTACTCAAGAACAAGGAGTAGAATTCTAATATCGTAGAGGTTTTTGGATGGGCAAGATGTTAAAAACAACTGAAACATCTCAAGAAAATGGATACCTATCCTGCACTGAGGCTCCGTACTGTAGTTTGGAACGATGTCTATGTTAAATTAAAGAACTAAGCCATTTTATTCCACCACCCGCATTTGAATTTTGCTAAATCCGAAAAAATAACATATTTAAAATGTGTGTATCTTGACTGCATGTGGGTTCAACAATTACCCTCTTATCCGTATAAATAAGACGTACGGAAAAACGAATGTTCATATAACTATAAGATGGTATGTGTAGCGGATTTAGACGACTTTGTTTGACTTAAAACGCGAACTGACTGGGCACTCGAAAACAACAACTTAAGTTTGAATCATTTCACAGGAACAGTAGAAACGCTTCTCTACACTGCATCAATCAGAGCTAGTTGAGTCTACTAAATGCACAAACCTGTCAGTTACTTTCAGAGAAGTGATGTTCTATCGACAAGTCAACAGTATCATCAAATGAACTGAGACAGAAGCGTTAGAATGCAACCAGTATAGTCACAAAAGATTTTGGGACTGTCATCTGGGGTTTTGTTACACGATAGCTTTCCTCTACGGTTTGATGACAGCAAACAAAGTCACATATTTGCACCGCGTTTCAAAACGTCACACTTCGTGGAGTTTCCTTTTAGATTCCGTGTTTTATACATCCTGAAATGAAGAAATCCAGTATGGTGAAATCTGACGGCCCTAGTCCACATCAACCAAGTACTTAGTGAGAATGTTCTCGTACATATTCTATACCCTCTGATACTGCATCAGAAATTTGAAATCAACCTTGTTCTGGTATTCATAGTTGTTCCAGCCCCGGCGAATCATATGGACGTAGGAATGTGCTAGTGTGTACATCAGCATGGAGAAGAGAGTGCTACTTGTAACATCATCATGGGAGTAAAAAGACCAGATAGTCCGTGCCCTAACAACCATCATTCCGATAATAAACTTTGATCCATGATGCCGGAGAACGGACGGAATCGACGAAGGTGCAACGGTGCAAGATGTGATTTCTATGCGAGCCCATCTGGACAAAATATTGATTCATCACCGAGTATCAGCGAATCTGTATTCCTTTTCGATGATTACCAAATCCAAAATGTATCACTTTTGTTCACATTCAATAATCAATGTTTCCGTAATTCAGCATCTCGACATGACCCATGTTATATCCTGTGAGTGTGCAACACCCAACAAAAATTGACATGTTGCCTTCTTGAGTAAACCAACACACATTTTTGGAACTGGTTTCTACACTTCGTAGAACATCACTAGAGTGTAGCCGTTGGCTTTTCATCTGTGAGATCGACTCTTTCTGTGTGTTGAAGCAGTGCAACCTTTGGAACTGGAGACGAAAAGGCAACGATTATGCGAATAAGCAGCGTCAGCTGGGACGAGTTTCCATAGGTCATTTTTAGGTATGAAACAACGGCAAAAATTAAGGACTACACTCAGTCTAATATTTTCAGCTGTTCAATTTTTTCATTGGGCTCAGTTTGTGGCTTGTTATCTTTGATGCAGGACACACTTAACTAGCTTTATTTTATTCAGATGCTCGTTTGTGGAATCAGTATTTCATTTTCCATTGTTTGGTAAAAATGTTCGCCTACGGTACATTCCGTTAGGGAAATAATGCATATTAATTTCATCCATCTGCACTGGTCGTTGCGTACTCGTTTCCAGCTTCGTGATTTCTTCCGAACGCTCGGGTGTTCGTTGACAGCTACCTACTAGTGGTCACGGAATCTGGTGGCTGAACTACTGGGCGGGGGAGCTGAGTGACGGCGTGAAATGCGCATGCGTCTCTTGCTAACGGTTAAGACTGGGTTAACAGCAGTAGGTTGGTGCCGCTTGATTAACCGACTCGATTAAGAGACCTGTTTTTGGGCATGCCTTTTGAGTGAGCCTTTTATTTGGGATTCCGGATATTGTTTTGGGGTTTCCATTTGTGGGTTGGTCAGCTATAAAGCACACGTTAATCTTCTGGGCAGGGACAATTCACTTATAAACCGTACGACGTTAAATTCGACCTAAGCTTGAGGCTGTCGAAACGAATCTACGCACCCAGTGGCCTGGGTAATAGAAAGGCCTTATTCAGACTTGAGGACTGGCTTTGAAAAACTGTAGCATATTAAGCTTGATAAGCATTTTCATTCTTACTTTGGCTTGCATGCCAACCTGAGTTGATTTGCTTCAGTCGCTTCATTTCCCTTCTGTTCGCTTCTGTCAGTAACTAACACCTTTGAAAGCACTTTGCAAGATGTTGTGCTCAGTGTTATGACGGTCCATTTAGAATCACCTTGTTTCCTATGCTATATCTGGAGATTTTTGGAGTAAATTGGTTAACTGTATGAACATCATAATCCGCCGTGAGCTGTTGTTAACTCGTAACGACAACAATCATGGCATATATAGTTCAATATTGCCTTTCCAAATTGATTCTAACCTTTACCACACGATTATATTACCGGAAATGATGGTGGTTCTCTTCAGTAGGAAGCAGTTTTACCCATGAAACATTCTAACAGATTATGAAGCGTACTTAAGAAAATACCTTGATAAAGAAGCGAACTTGCTAGGGCTCAAAACAGACAAAAATTTCCGGTCGTGTTTGGGTCCAGTGGTTTTTTCAAGGAAAAGAAGTACATGAGCCCAGAAGAGACAAAAACCTGAACACACTTACAATGAACCTCGGATTCATCATTGACATCTAAATTTGTAAAGTATTTCTTGACTTTTAACAAGTAACAACATTTTACTTCCTATATCGACAATATTTCTATGGCACTTTCAAAAGGATTAAAACGAGAATGTAATGAAATATACACTTGTGCACACCTGTTTGTTTTCTCATTCGTCTGCGCAGTGGCTCGAATCTATCATACGAAACTTTCACGTTGTTAGTAGTTCCATCTCTCTTTGAACTCAATTCAGTAACCAGCCCACAGTTCTCCAAACCCCAGATAATCATTGTGAAGGCCAGTGAACATATTCAATGTGTTCAAAATTCCGAATCTCGTGACTGTTTTATTCTTCGGGTTTTTCCAATAACAATGAACCATTACTTTACCAAGAACAGCCTAATAAGAAATTCATTCATTTATTCGGATTATTCAGTAATTCATATCTGTTCACTACACATCTATTTATGAAAAATTTTCGAGTATCTCTTCGAAGTTATTTTAAGGCATATCGTTTAACCGTTTTGCCACTCCCCCGCGTTAACGCCAACCCAATGTTCCCTGGGAACTCTTAGCGATGCTGCTGAAGTTATCAATCCACTCAACAATATCTCTTATAATGCAATCTATTTCTCAAATTGCCAATCTTGATTCTGAGCTTTGTTAAAGTGTTGGTTACAACACTATTTTTCTGATCGTCAGGCCCTTAGTTCAAAACACCGTATGCTGATCCTCTTGAAGGCTGAACAGCCCAGCAGCATTTATGCCTGCGTATGATTACGTTGTTTCATGGTGGCAAATATTGAATATAGTAGCACCGGCTATTTTAGTGTCCGTTTTGGTCTGTGGTCATTCGTCAACTTGTAATGGTTATATAATCGATGCAGCAGACCGCACAGTAAATTCGTTTGGTCGCGTACATCCATCTGGAAAGTGTGTGTTGCAATAAAACGTAGATGATTTTGAGGAAATTCCATTGCTGATAGTAGTCGCATACCTTGTTTAGCACTTTCTACAAAATCATCATTTCCAACTTACGTCAACCTTGGCACACTGATTTGGAATACTTCCACAAGAAGAAGCACCCTTACAGTTTGCTCTCCCTGGAAGGTGCTGGTTGTTTCGAGTGTGTTGTATCCACAGAAAGAAACAAGTGAACAACGATAGCTATATTTGGTTTAAAGCAACTCTTCCGGAAAATTTTCTCAAGACAAAAAGATGAGTTAACTAGGTAGGCCAAATCAAAGCTGGAAGCGTAACAAGATGGGAAAGAAACGTCACTTCGAACGTTTTATTGTCAGGTCAGGTAACACACGCACTCAGGTGTACAAACAATGGTAGGGAGAGAAGTTTGGTTGAAGGGTGTTCTGAGTCCCTAGTAATGAGGTAGATTAGTTTACAAATCAGAGTGGATGAACGCAAACTAAACAAAGAAATAAATAATCAATTGATTAATTAGAAGAGTCAAGTTTAGACCGAACCCTCTTCCCCAGACCAGGGATACTGAGAAGCGCCTTTAGCATCTGATTACATTCGATCTCTATTCAATTCAATGAAAGAAAATTATTGAAAAACTAACACAAATGATGAAAGATGTTCAGCAGTTTTCTTTGAGTTAAAAAGAAACAGATTTTTAAATAAAGCAACATGCAAATCCAACAATAAATCTTCATGCTGTGTTGCCTCTCGTTAATCTGAACGAATAAAAACTGTAGTGTCTCCTGTACGTAAACCACAACTAAGAAGTCAAATAGTCGTTCGACCTGGTAGGGAATGATTAATTGATCACACCACAGAGAGAACCATATAGGGTTGTCTGTTGATATTTTCGTTTGTGGAGCCAGTTCCTTTTCTTGCACTACTAATTCCATGAGTGAGAATGTGACGCACACCGGCTGAATGGCTTCCTCGATGCCCACAACTACTTCACATTTTGTTGCCATCGTGGTCCTCTTTTTGTTCGCACTCCACCTTATCGATCAGAATACCTCCATCTAGTCTTTGTGCAACATAGTTAAGATAAACTAATTACTTACCAAGGGTTACTCTGTAAACCTGTGTGAAACCGGCAACCTATGTTTGGCGTCTCTCTCCTCGTTAAAGAGGCAGTGACCTCCATATCCAACTATTGCTGAAAGGTTTGGTGCTCGGCAGAACAACAGGTTTCCATCACATGTGTGAGAAATTTTATCAAATGCTTTACTGTGAAGCTCTGAAACCGGTCCACATACTGATCACCACATGTAACAGTGCGTGACCCACCCAAGAACAAAGGCGATTTGATGCGGTGTCGTTTTCACAAGTTGGATTGCTAAGCTCCATCGATAACAGACCACCAAATGCCAACCTCATTATAAATTTCACTTGACCACTGAATAAACTTGTGCCAATAAACTCGTCTGAGTGGCATCTAATAAAAAGTTTTACACTTTTTTCTTCCTTCAAACGTACAAGATTTGATGGTTATGTGGCTTCCTGATTTCGTTGTTGACATCCAGATATTTTGTAAAAGTCAGTACACTTTTCACTGACGTGATTGTAGCTTACGCCGTGCGAATGCTTAGTCGAACCATCATAAACCTGGTTGATTCAAAATCTTAATTGACGTTGATAGTTTTTATTTTCTCCACCAAGTATTCACATCGTCTACACATGACTTAACCGCAGATCACAAAAGTAAAAGAATATCATTTCTATCGAACACGTTTCTGATGGTTGGGAACAGTGGTGGTGTTGTTTGTAGCTCGAGTTGATGGTTTTGGTATTGATGTGTTCACCGAGCTTGGCATTTAGGTTGCAAACGTTTCATCACTAAGCGAGGTGACATCATCACTGCGTGAGTGTTTCAGCGTTATAAGCTGGCATCTAAGCTTTACAAATTCAACAGTGACACCAGAAAGCAGCATAACTTTCAATCTTAGTTAGCCGCATGAATAGAGTAATGTTAGTTTCACCCAAATGCTTGTCACCTCTTTGTAGAAGCCGGATACTCGTCATATCCTAACATTATTCCAACCTTGTGTTTATAGCGTAACCTTCCTGATATGGTTATCCGTGCTCCGGACGGCCTCAGTTATTAATCGTTTAAGCCAGATACCACAAGAAAGATTATGGCTTAATCCAAGAATCGAATCTCAAGCCTTCAGGTAGCTCTCAATGGACACAACTATGAAGCAGAAACAAGTTCACGCAAGCACTCTTTTCAAAAGGCATTCAGTGAACGCCATGTTTGTCGCCAGGCTTGTGAGAAAAGCAGATATATTGTGTTTTCGTCTTTCACCAATTCGTCTTACACGTACAAACTTAGAAGTGTCTATTAATCTGAGGGGTAAAGCGGCTGAAATGGACATACTGCCATTTCGGAGCTTTTTCTTTCAGATCCTCATTTAAGTACATCCATCGGCGCGGAGTAGGATGGGTACTCCCATGGAGGTTAGTCCATCATTATGTTCAACTTCTAGTGTAAATGCTATGTTTCTTTAGGCTAGGTTCAAAATGGCCAAAACATCCGTTGGGTTGGTATTTCCAATAGCTACACATGTCTCTGGTAAGCACTATAACCACGAATGATTTCTTACTGGTTGCTTTCAAGCTTCGCCATGAAGATGTCTGTAAACAACAGTCCCAGTGGGGGTTCCACTTCCACACCATCCGGCTCTCGGTATACTTCCCTGTTAGGTGTAAAGTGTATTTTGTGGGTGCAAAAGTGCGGTTGCTTTTTCAGTTCCGTCGAGGGTAGACGGACATTTAGACTGTTGACCGCAATAAAATTATACAAGTAGTCCATCGTCTGTCGTAAACAAGGATGGCATGGCGAGAGAACATTTGTTGTCCCATTAAATGAAGTCCACTGACTGTGTTAAAGAATGTAAAAGAGTCTTGTTACCTATGCTTTGACAAATTCTGTCTGGCGAATTCAATAGGATGAGATAACCACTCAGTAATTGAGTGACTTGGTGTGTTGCACATGTCTAGAACAGGTCGAAAAGATATATCTGCTTTATGGAAATTTCCATTATCCATAAGTCGTTGTTCCAGTGGAAAGAATATATCCGGATGTTTGGAAGTAAATCATCCCCTTTTGCTTCCCATAACGCAGCACTTTCGGTAACGCTCTCTGTATTTGAGGGGTTTTGTCCTTCTCGTTTTCCACCTTCTTGATTTCGGTCTTCTCAACTGGTAAGGTCTAAATTTTTCTCTGTGTAATCTATCCTATCGAGTAGAAAAGTTCCAGCATGTTTATTCAGCTTGGAGAGAACAACGGTTTCATTGTTTCTCAGATTTTTGGCTGCTGAGATGTCTCTTTGTTACGAGGTTATTCGAGATTGGATTAGTCCGAAGTGTTACAAACAGAGAGCTTAGTTGCTCAACAACTAGCTCAGAAGAAGGATTGGGGTCAAACAACTTAGGGAAAAACTTCTCGAAATGTACTTCCGCATCCAACTGCCTGGTTTTACGTTATGGATAACAAAACGTAGGATTCATTGATAGAACTTCAATGAACTTTTTATCCAGATGCTACAAAGAAAAATTTTGCACTTACTGTTCTTGAGTGACTGGGAATTCAGTAACTGGCTTCAGAGGATTGAGTTTCTTTAGTGGCGTGGATTGCCATGAAAGTGGAGGAAGACAGCATCCAGTAAATTAGATTGACTCATTACTGAAGCTTCTACACTGAACTACTGTAATCCAGTGCTATTTCTTGTTGTACTGTGTGATGCCAATGATAATGTTTGGACGGCAGAATTATCAGAAAATGGAAGAGTAGATTATCAGTGCAGAAGCCTTTCACCGGTTGGGCAAAACTGCCCGAATCCTGAGGAAGAAATTTCAACAGTGTAGTTTACCTTGCAACAACTCAGCGCTTATACACCTGGCCAGAAAATAGCAGATCAAACCGACCAGATATGACTATTTCTAAAAATGATGAGTGCGCTATATCTTAAAGACAACAGAGAATGCTAATCGGAATACAAGACTATGATGCTATACTCGAATGTACATAGCCAACTGGCTGTCATGAGCCTATGAATAGGTTCCTCTTTCTGGGTTCCTCACTCTCGTAGTATTACATTCTGAATGAGATCAGCCAATCGTATTTATTGAAAAAGCAAGGGTACGAAGTGTTATCTAATAATAATCAATCATAATTGGAAACGGACAACCTACCGATAAGAATGTGTTGTGAGAAAAACTAGCAGTCTTCTTCGGCGATCGTGGTCAGCCGAAATATGGTTTGCTATTCAAGGTAGAACGAGTTACAATGCCGACAAGGTTTCTTCGAAAGATGTTCGAGCGTATTCATCTGACACATACAGGAGTGAACGGATGCATCTTGAGGGACCCCCTGGATGGTCTCCTCCACTGACATTCGGTTTTAAGTTTCGTGTAATAAGCCGCACTGCGCGTCTAATTGATGACGTGAATCGAGCTGATGAAACGATACTGACTCTTCAAATTCCGCAACAAACTTGGCAAATAATACATGTGGATATGCTTACATTCGACATTAAGCAATAGACCATTTTGGCGACTTTTATGAGTTTTAATAACGGAGCGCTATTACCTTCGCTTTGGTTGTTGGTTAACACCGGAACCAACTTGAACGATCTTCTTAGACAATGGAGGTCGAAGCCGTAGGTTTCACCGAAAACTGGACATTTGGATATCGTACAGACAGTCTGTTCTACAGTCAGTAGAATGGCATTACTGCAGCAACAGTCAAAATGATAAAGCGACTAGCGTGGATTGCAAATTTCTCTAATCATCAATAATCTAAAATATCACCTTCCAGGTTTAATGAGATCAGTGATCTCGACCTGTCATGGAAGTCTTAATCGCGGGGTTATCGATTGGAGTTAACAGGCAGTAACTGTGTCTCCTCTCGAGACGATCGGGCAACCTGATCATTGCTCACAAGCGAGAGTGGTTGAGCGTTCAGATTTGATGATTCGGTCGTGCCTGATGTGAGGTCAATGGCGCAGTGGTTAACACGGTTGCCTCTTGATTGGAATGGCCGGAGTTCAAACCCCGGCCGTCGCAGCGATATGCACTACTGACGAGCTCTAATGAGAGCGAAACTCGAGTCTAGTGCTTCTTTTCGAAAGAGGCTGGCTGGAAAGTCTATCTGAATGCGAAGGCTGTGATCAAATGTGAGTGATGGTCAACTTGAAAATAAACCAAATCCTCGACTGCTCTTCAGTAATCTACAGATTATCCTTATATGAGGCTACTTGGGAAACGGAGTACTCCAGGTGAAACTATGTTCCACAGTTGATGTTGACGTTAAGAACAGACACGCTTCTATAGACAACAGGATAACTTCTAGAATTACAGTCAAAAAACGAACCGTTCAGTGTACCATAGTAAGTCAGCCAAATGACGTAGAAAACATTTCGGGTTTATCATGTCTTTAGCCTGATACAATTTGTCTGAATCCATAGTGAGAAGGCCATCGGTGGAAACATTCAGTCTCAGACTTAACACACACAATTCAGCTCACTACATCTGAGTTCTCCAAACTGAATCCATCTAGGGATATCTTTATTTCTAGATTATTCATACAGAATCGCGTATACACAAACAACATCGGATTTCTTCGTTAAGTAAGTTTCTTATAAGTATTGTGAATCTGTTTCTGTATGAGTCTGTTGACCCTTCGAAATTCCCGGGCACACTGTGGTCAGTTTCACTTAGCAATGTGGCAATGCATACACGTAAGGACATGCATGTCAAGGATACGGGAAAGCAGTGATGAACCGGAAGCTAGGGTGACAGTATGCGGAAGAAAATGATTGGGGTAGGTAAGTCGAGATTAATATTTATCTCACTCTCGCATGTGTGGGAGCATGTGTGTGTAGTGCGGTACGCACAAACACTGATCCTGTAGTCCGTTATTGTTTTTTGACTTATTCTGTGCGTATACGAGAGAGTACCCACACCAGTTTGATAGCATGTTGAGAAGTATCTTCATGATAGATAAGTTCCGATCTTTTGGTCTATAAATCTTGGGGGGCCGACTGTTTAATCGCTGTCCAATTTCAGACCAGGTTAAGGCTTCTGGTGGTTTATAATCCATCAATGGCATTTCAGATTAAGTACAAGACGGGATTTGTAGCTAATCTTTTGTTGCTAAATTTTTAACTAGACTGAATTACTTAGCGCCGTCTGTGGAAACACTCATACGTGCCGATCTACAGACAAATGCACCGTGCAATATATTTAAGTATCACTGACTACTCCATTTTCTGTCCCATTATCCTTGGTATAGCATATGTTATAGCAGAACGGTTTTCCTTAGACCATTCATTAACTTTCACATGCACTATACTGTAACACTGAAAAACTGATATCGTTTTCTCAATACAACCTAAACAGATTTCTTTAATAAATAAACTACAACAGTTGTATCGTGAAAGTTAGCTATATTTCTTGTCTTGTTCTGAGGCGAAATGGCTTATTGAATAAGTCGACTATCCAAGTTTGGTGAGCACTAAATAATGTATAAAACGAATCATTTTCCCATATATTCTTCCGTTATCGAACGTAGACAATTTTTAAAAACAAACACATATCAGATTCGACCAGTTAAGTCGAGTTTTTAACAAAATATAATTTTTTGTCACTTTCCACTTTCCTTTGACGCAAGCAATTTGTTAACTCCCTCCAGATCGTGTCTGCTCTAATACACTGGCGTTACTATTTGGACGGTTTATTTCCCCAAGGTAGTTCACCCCCATTGCTGCCCGATAACATGATAAATTGAGAACCTGTCGTTTTCCCTCTTTTGTCACATTATCGATGTTTCTAAGTGTCAGGTCGTCTTGTTTGTTAGTCTGAGTGATTGCTTTTGTGCAAATTTCTTTGTCAGAAGAAAGTATGCCAAACAACAAAATTGTATTTTGGTGTCTCATTTTCTGAAAATAACGCTGCCCCATTTTATATCATGAGTTTTTATGATCACCTCTAACGACACCTGGTTCAGTAGGTTTGAATGGTAACCAGGCACAAAATAATCGGTTTCACTTCAATATCTGTTGCAATCCTGTTCTGAATTTCGATTCATATAATGAACTGAACAGTACACTTTTACTGAGTCCTGTCAACCAAACTTCCAAATTGTATTGGTGTTACACAGTATTTGTCAAATCTGGAAATCCTGTAAAGTGTGAGCCAAACTCGTTGACAAAAACACTGACAGATTGTGTTCACTCACTGCTTCTGTACTTCCAGCTGATGCGATTTTTTCGACAAAATATCCACGTTTGGGAGAATGACAAATTCTGTCCAAATACCAGACACTTCACCTCAACTCTCACAATTCTACTTGTAAAGCTTTACAGAGTAGGTTGCCTTCGAGTTGAAATAGTTTCTTATTGACTGAGGTTAAATGAAATATGTTGCGCAATATCAAAACCAGATCTATGACTTCAAATTATCGTCAACTTTCCAATCGATTTACGAAGTCCTGACTTTTCACAGTTGGGTCTCATTTAAAATAATAACTCTGCCACACTACTCATCAGTAATACAATTTCTATGATCAGCAGTGGCGTTGGTGGATTCCAGCGTGAACTGTTTGAGAAACCCTGCCAGGGCAGTCGATCCCCTGAATCATTTGGTGGATTCCATATGAGACAGTGGGACGGGTGGGTAACAGAGTCCAAATGTGAAAATTTCCGAGCTCCCGGTGTGGCTTCGTAGCTCAGCTGGTAGAGCGCTTGCCGTGTTGAGGTATGCTGTGTCTGTCACTGGTTTGAATCCAGCCGAAGCCCTGACTTTTCACAGTTGGGTCACATTTAAAATCACAAATCTGCCACACTACTCATTAGTAATACAATTTACTAACGGTTTCAGTACAATGCAGTTTCCAATGTATATCAACTTAAATCATTTACTGATGAGTAGTCGGGGTTTTGGTTTATTTTCAAGTTGACCATCACTCACATTTGATCACAGCGTTCGCATTTAAATAGTCTTTCCAGTCAGCCTCTTTCGAAAAGAAGCACTAGACTCAAGGTTCGCTCTCATTAGAGCTCGTCAGTAGTGCATATCCTTGCCACGGCCGGGATTTGAACTCCGGACATTCCAATCATGAGGCAACCGTGTTAACCACTGCGCCATTGACCTCACATCAGGCACGAGTGATGGTCAACTTGAAAATAAACCAAATCCTCGTCTACTCATTAGTAATCTAGAATATCGCCTTCCAGGTTTAATGAGATCAGTGATCTCGACCTGTCATGGAAGTCCTAATCGCGGGGTTATCGATTGGAGTCAATATGACAGTTACTGTGTCTGCTCTCGAGACGATCGGGCAACCTGATCATTTCTCACAGGCGAGAGTGGTTGAGCGTTCAGATTTGATGATTCGGTCGTGCCTAATGTGAGGTCAATGGCGCAGTGGTTAACACGGTTGCCTCTTGATTGGAATGGCCGGAGTTCAAACCCCGGCCGTGGCAGCGATATGCACTACTGATGAGCTCTAATGAGAGCGAAACTCAAGTCTAGTGCTTCTTTTCGAAAGAGGCTGGCTGGAAAGTCTATCTGAATGCGAAGACTGTGATTAAATGTGAGTGATGGTCAACTTAAATCATTTGTACTACTTCCGACCTCCTCGTAAGTTTTATATAAGTTGACATTCTTCTGCACCCGTGTTACTGTTCGGCCTTTGTTTGTACATGGCTGCTGCCAGAAGATTGAAGGTTACTACCTAGGCTTACGATATATCGATTCGCAGCTGAAATCGCTTAACACTGATCTGTGTGATAACAGATCTCATAAAAAAATTTGGGTGTCTGCTACAGATGTGTAAAAACAACCTTGTCCATGATGTTCCGTAACTCCTGCATTCAGGTCCGTACCCCTGCGTATCACATTCATTCGTCAAAAGTCTGTTCATACTAGTCGCGTAATAACACTTGTCGCTAAATAGGTATCAATTCAGGGTTACAAGCTTGTTTTTTTTGTTTAGTGAACGAAGACTTACTTGAAGTATGGCAGATTATTAACAGTTATCGAAATCACATCGTAATGCAAAAAATTGTACAGCGGAGGTAAAACTTATGTCACATTGTTTATGTCGGGTTTTCACTTCACACAAACTGTCAAGGTGCTGATAAACTAACTGTAGTGGACCATACGGTGATGAGCTTCAGGTAGTCACGTAGAATGTTTAACCCTTGTTGTATCTGTAGTCATCGTATCCACCACTGTTCCCGCGGCCCCGCAGAAATTCACGCTATACAACAAAAAATGGACTGGGTGACTCGTGATTCTCAGCCATCACTGACCCAACACGCATACTTTGTGTAAGGTGTGCTATATTTATTCATACCTAGTACATTTTTACAGACAAGCACCAGATGATTGATCATTCTTTAGGAGGGAGTAACGTAAGAGAAATCACTTAACCTCTGATGTATATCAGTCATCCATTCTGGTAACCCTCATCACTCTCCCCTACAGATAATGTTTCTTCGTCCACCATGACCAACACATCCCATTGTGCTCGATATACTGAGATATACAGAGAAAACTAAACTACCTGAATATAAATTGGAATTTGAAAGACGAACTGCCGAATCACGACACCACCTTGGGAAATTGGCCGATTAGCATAAGTTCTCTCACAAAGTAGTGATTATTCAGTTCACATAAATGAACCACACTGTAACAAGCCAAAACATGTGAGTTAGCCTCTTCATTTCCACTCGTTAGAACCAGAAGGCTTTGCAACACAACAAATGAGGAAGAGCTGTTGCTTGCACAGTGTAATGGACGAATGGAAGCAACGCTTATGGACGAGTAAACGGTAAATGAACGAGCAGATAATCTTTATCACCCAACAGTTTAACAATGTATACCGAAACGTCCACAACAGAAACAAGTTGTCCTAGACCAGCTATACATTAGGTAACGCATATTCTTAAAGATGAAAGCGGTCTGAGGGGAGCAGTGTAGTCCATATAAGTTGCGCGTGCCGGGACGCGCATTGCAAACCACCGTGTGTATTCATGTCGTTTTGAACTCTGCAGCCACAGAACAGATAGAAGGCTTGAAACGGGAGACCAAGTAGTGTATCTCTAAGTGGTCAAGAGGTGGATTGCTGCACTCATTATTGAATGATTCACAGCGAAGACCAAACACCGTTCTGTCCATTAGAAGGTATAACTCAACCGTAGATCGCAATTTCAACAGTTCATCATGGTTTACAGTCTTCGTGCAATGTCACAGTACGGAACTTTGAAGAACAGCAAAGCCTCACTGATTAGCCATCGATACCGATCAACACCAGGTGACCAATAACCATCGTCTTCTGTAGTTCTGGCTGTCAGTATCATTGGTGATCGAGATCACTCTACATTTTCAGAAGTTCCCTTTTTCCCTATTTGTCTCACTAGTAGCAATTCCTGCGGTTGGTGGTAGTGTGACAAAAAATTCCTGATACAACAATTCCGGATACAACAGAAGCGTATTTCTGTTAGTTCAGCAGAACTTATTAACAAGCGTTGACTGGTCCCCCCTGAGTTCGAATACAACAAAGAACTCCATGAAATGAAAAGCAAACTTACAAAGGCTGGCTTGAAGAATGTGAAACTTACGTGTCCGAACGCGCTGAGGAGGTGGAGGAGGAGTTCTTGTCAGGGAATAGCTTGGTACTGTTTCCCCTGAGTTGCGATCGCACTATCCGTCGACAAGGTGTTAGTGAGGCCACATGTAAAAAATATGGCTCATAAATTTGCACCTTGTTGCACTGACTTGGCAGATGAGCTAAGCATCTTAAGGTTATGTTCATCTGGCTTAGGCTAGCCAACTTAGCTGTAGATGATGGGGGTTGTGTGAGTGCTTGTTACATTCCAAACGATCCCCCATCGGAAAATGAAGTAGTACTGTAGCTTAGCCTACTAGTGTGTAATGTATCTCCAGGTCCGGAGCTTCCTGCTGCCGCCCTGTTTAAATAAAGCGGGGGTGGATCGTTGTCTACACTGACTGCAGTCATTCACCCGAGATGGCAAACTAAATGTGTCCCATGACTCACGCTTATCAACACTCAAATCATGTGCAACCACAGACGTATTAGGTTCGACTCTGACTCTCATAGTACACCGGTTTCTGAGAGGCTTGAGGAAGAACAGGCATGTTTCCGAACTCGTCACGAGTGTATCGATCGTATGCTCACCTTGCAACAGACGTCGAAGTACTGACACTTTTCTTCGGTCAACGATCATGATACCTGTTTGAACACAAGAGCTGTTTTGGTTCATTTCTTCCACAAGCTCTCCGGGATCACGCTTGTCGCAGGAGGGTCCCTTCGGACTACGTCTGTATGTTGAACTCGTATTTTTATGAGCCAAGAACACGGATGGTACAAGGGTTAACTTATCGGAAAACCAGTAAATGGGTGTTGTATACGTGTAAAGGCCGCCTGGGTCCCACACCCGTGCCAAGGCTCGAAGTGTGTTCTTATTGGTCGTGGCTTCAACGAGCAACCGCTCACTGGTCCATGCACTTTAAAATGACCCGAATGCTTGTAACTGTGACAATATAATATGCGCTTCTACTGAGTCACGTGTTATTGTCCGTAAGGTATGTTGTGGATGGGGCTCGAATACAGATACAACAATGGGTTTTACACGTTTCAATAGGACCACAAACAGAAACACTCATCTGCGTACGACACTGGTCTCAGAATGTCACGGTTGCCACGGCCTCCAGTGTTCAGTTCCTCTATGTAGCAAGAACCATTTCATGCGATGCTGCACTCCAGTATTTTTCCCGCGGCCATTTCAACGTCAAAATCCACGTTCTTGACCTTCTACTGAGTAGTAGTAGTGTGAGTAAAATAATGCGATCGCCGCCAATGGGTGAAGGACAAAGCATGTCTCGGCAGGCTAGCCAGGGTGCGCACGTGAACCTTGTAACCGGCAGTCGTGCAACGGGAAGCTTCCCGTGAGTGATTGATTGTGCGCATATGTGCGTGTGTGCATGCCCATGCAGGAAGGTAACATAGATGGACCGTACAGTATGCAACCTTCAAGTGTGATGTTGTTTTAAGATTGAATTGGTAATGGCCATGTCTTTGTCATTACACGTGTGCCGCTGGATGCTTTCGAGCACCTCACCTACTTTGGAAGTATCACCTGGTCAGGTTGTGGAATTGTTCATGAAATGTCCACGAGGATTGTGAAAGCTTGTTGTGCACTTGCAAATCTCTGTCACTCGTGGCGCCGTGAAAGCGTTTATTTGTCGATCAAAAGCAAAGTTCCCAACGTGCGTGGGTTTGTGCGTACAGCTTTGTTTTATGGATCGGAGACACTGCCTATACGTGCGGAAGATGTGCCCTAGATTCTCATCATTCGACCAACGCTGTCTCTGTCACTTAGTCAGCATCCAGTGGGCTGACTATGTGAGTAAGGTGACAATTAGTCGGAGCGCCTTTGGCAAACGTGCAAGTGCGTTACGGATAACCGAAGTATGGAAATGCACAGCGTTCAGTGCATTGGTCTAGTGCTGTGTAAGCCGATGGATCATCTGCCGCATCGGCGTGAGCAGTTATGGACGGGAGCAACTGTAAGTTAGTCAGACAATGATGTGGACGCCGACTACGCAATCAAAGTTTGCAGACTGATGCACACGTGTCAAGGCCGCCTATGTGCTCCATACGTGTGCTAAGCCCCAAGCTGCGTTCTGATTGGTCGCATCTTCACCGGTCAGAGGCTCATGCGTTCACGCAAGACTGTCCGGAAATGCAAGCCAGTGGTAGCATATGGCACAATCTATGTTCGAGCTCATTTCGATCTATCTTATCAAGTGCATACTACAGAACTGGAAATGACAAAATATGCATAAAACTGTCACCTATGGAGAATGTCCTGTCCAGGCATGTGGAAAAGAAAGAAAGAGTCCATGATCACATCTAAGGTAGTGCTAATTTAACACAGTTCCTTTTGCACATACAACGGCAGCTTCAGTCGTTTATTAGTAATTGCCTCGGCAAAGTGCCATAAGCGTTTATTCCGGTGCGTGAAGATGACTGAGAATACCGACGGATCGCCAACCTCGTGATTTGTCTCGAGCACATGACGCTCAGTGGATCAATCTGGTGTCTTGCGTGAATGACCTTTGGCTTCATTGGCACAGATACCAACGGGTTGGCTGACGCGGTTACATACACTCTTGAGCAAATGATCTGCCATTCTGACTTGCAGTTGCCTCTCCGTCACTCCTACGTAGGTGAAACTGCACCAACACGAATATTGGTACACACAGCGAAAGATGAGGAGGGAGATGTTGGCAGTATATACTTGAAAAGATGTAGCTAAATCAGTTCAAACAATGCTTGTCTTTTCAAGATCATTTCACTGCCGCCTGCAGATGTCAGAATACAGTACGTACTTCTAAGCCGAGTGTTCTCTCTACCGTCGTTATTGACTGTGAGGATTAATGTTGACGGAACCCTAATAAAAACACGGCACGCACTATTTATTGGGATGAGGCGTTCGTGACCATCCACACTATCCGCTGGAGCCACACTCTGCAACGCTGTGCCCACAGTTAACTGCCAACCCCCGTCCACAAAGTTGGTGGGTTATCTTTTTTATAATGTCTCATTTTTATCTCGCCTTTTCTACTTCTACTTCCAATCCCACCTACTTATTGTTTTAGTGTTTTGTGGATCACTGTCAGAAATAACTGTAGTTTAGAGATACGGTTTAAATTTGACAGTGATGATCTAACTTGGTCAACAGTTATTTGATTGCGATATTCGCGTTCCACTAAACTTTCCAGATGACCTGATTCCGAGGAAGAACTAGTCTTGAATTTTACCCGTGTTAAAATCTCATCTGTTAGGCACATTGCTTCCATAACTGACAGATGTATTCGGTCCAGACTTGCACGATGCATCCGTGTTGATTACTTTGTCGTTGACCTCATATAAAGCATGATTGAATTGTCATATCTGAACTTCAAACTGCTGAGATTCCTTGAGCTAGTTCACAAATAACGACGGAAGGCATATGTCGCGAGATGTTAACACATCGTTTACTCTCTTCAGTCATGGACTTAATATACAGGACATACAGATAGCTACAACAATAGAAACAAACAAAGATCGGGTTTACATGAGATAGGGACTGTCGTCAGGACAGACAAACTGCGTGAGTCAACAGTTTACGCACACTCAGGGACGGACAACGAGTTTTGCTTAACATTGCCTCGGATTCTGATTACCCAACAATGCCTGAAACGAGTGGACGTGGTCAACAACATGACCTGTCCCCATGATGTACTTTGGAATGGATGAAGTCGGATTTTTGTCTGTTGCATCATGACATGCATCAACCACTTGGGCATATGTTCAGCCATCCTTTGTCTTAAGGACCGATCTGTTCTATCGATATTCCAACAGGCTATACGTTTCTGGGCCGGTAGTGGTGTGATACAACCAGATCCTGCAATTCGAAACAAGCTGGTAATAAGATTTGCTAGCTATTATTTTGTGGATAGTCTTCCCAGTTCTTAAAACTTTATCGAAATCCATGGGATTCCAAGTGATCACAACTATCAGGGATGAGAAACCTTGAATCATGTAAACTGTGAAGGTGCTCCAAATTTGGATAGTGTAGACTGCGGCAGTTGAACAGTATGTGAGTTCTCCATTGATCCAAGTTTCCCCTGATCTAGAAGAATATTTTGTACATTTTTTAGTTACAGATCTGTTTACAAAACACAGGCGCGTGCCATGTTCCATACCTTAGTTTTCTCATGATCGAAGGAGTCAGCTATGAAACCAAGTATTATTCCAAGCAATTCTGGAAGACAAAGTCGGATAAGTATTTAGACTAACCATGGAAGTCCTTCTAATTCTTCTGAGGGTACGAGTAAACATAGGTAACTATAAATAACTGTAAGCAGCTGTAATTACTGATACGATAAGTGAGTATACATAATTAAGCGAGTGACTGAGTAGGCAAGTAGGCGTAGGCATTAGTGTGTAAGTTAACATACGTAAGTGTTTAAAAATAAAGATAACAGAATGTAGCGTTATTTTCATTCATATAGACTTAGAAGAAAGGACCATTTCTAGTCAACCTAAACCCACTTATGTCATCCAGTAATAGTAGTAATAATGACATGTAATGTTTGTAAGTTAAAAGCTAAACTGCACGGATTTGAAAGCAAGATGAATTGATGAGGTAGGTTGCACATTCATTAAATAATGTACGTTTGTTTGGGCAGTGGAAAAACAGTATATTCCTGCAGTGAAGTTATTGAACATTGACGTAAATGTATTTGTGTGAGTGACGCAAAAAGAAGACAGGTGAAGATGTTGAATATTTTAAGAAGAAGAAATCGTAGATGGAAATGATGTTGTGGGTGGTATTCACTTCAGTGATTGGTTCAGTGTAAAGAGACGTTGACTGGGCGATTGAGACTACAGAATTCTGGAGTTTGTTAGATGATGCTCAGAAGGATTGAAATGTGTGGAATGAACCTGAACTGCCAACGTCGAGTTGAGTAGAGCGGATTTATAGAAGGAAAGGGCAAATAGCGAAAGTGGTCAGAGAAATAGGACGAATGGATCGTACGCTCGCCTCTCACTACAGCCAGCCTGCTCGAGATGCAGTCCGTTCTATGCGCGTCAAGGCCGCCTGTGTTTCCTGCACTCGCGTCAAAGTTCAAGCTGCGTTCTGATTGGTCGCGGCTTCCAGGGCCAGCAGCTCATTCGTCCACGCATTTAAAAAGGACGCCAGCGCATGGAAGTGGGCATTAACTCCTATTGAGCCAGCTGTTCTCTCTATCGTTGTTATTGCCTGTAAGGCTTACTGCTGATTGCACACGAACAGGAACACAACACAGTCAATTAGATAAGTTTCAGCTGTAAGTGAACAAACAAACAGTTGATATGTTTGAACTTATGAGCCCAAGTAGGCATTAAACACATGAATTGTTATGAACCAATCTTCGTGTAACAATTTGACTCAAGCCTGCGCACATTCACGTTCATTCCCGTCAACCACACACCAAGCTCCGACTACACCATCACTGCGGTACTTATACAACTATACTGGTTGCCGATCGTCATGCTCGATCTTAATATTCTGAGTGTATCTCACTAGTACGCTGTCAAAACTCTTGTTATTCTAGCAAAACTTCATTTTGCCTCTGACTAACTAACTCTGTCACGAAATTACAACTTCCCTGTATTGTTTTGTAGCGATTTTTGTGTACGCTCCTTGTGTTCCAGTTTGAACAATTTACCACTTACTGAAGTTTTGACTAAGGTGTTTTGCATATCGACTTGCATCCGCGGATAAGCACATTTATCAGTTTCTTGCCATTTTGTGGCACCAAATCGGTAAATCTGTTACGTGATGTACTGATGTCAGCATTCCACAATTCTTAAATTTGTGTAGCCTTTTCAAAATATATCCCGTTTCAGAATATTTCCCCACAAACCGTTGCAAGTGTACAGCGACCTCTTAAATACCACGGGACACTCAGTGCTGCTGTCAATATTGACGTGTGTTAGGAAGCCGCTCAATTCATCCACACTTTCATATAAGTAGACATGGCAACTATGTAAATGCATCTTCCAGACTTTCCGTGAGTGCTTGCTATTTGTCCTGTTTAGGTATTATCGTGCCGCCCAACGCCACATGCTCAAAGCACTGGAGATCCCACACTGACCAGCGACAATTACAAAGGTTCTTTCAACGACACTTAGGATGGAACTGGTCCTACGGATTGTCACTTGGAATGAACTTGTCGACTACTTGCAGACCAGAATTTACAAGCCATTTTTTGTTCAGCATGTCGATTAGTGGAGTAAATAAGTGATTATTCGCGAGGGGGCTGAGACATTGATGCATCTATTTTTCACCGTCCAGTCTATTTAAGCAGAAACAGGTGCTTTCTATTTGTGACGCATCTCTGACTTTTGTTGTCAGTCGGTTACGTGTATTCACTATATGGGAGTACGCGTGAATCAACTTTCGAAGTCAGATTTCATGTGCGCAGAAAAAAAACCCAGTCAGGTGTTCAGCTTCTTGTTAACCTTGATTGTTTGACACTTAAAACAAGCCGCTACAGTTGCCTAGGGAACATATGTGACAGTAATGAATTGACAGGTAATTATGCAAGATTGGTAAATAGATCCCAACATCTCATTTATGTTTATTTCGGGAAGTAACTAGTTAGTCAATTAAGATTGAGATACTCGATTTAGTTTATGATTGTAAGTGCAAAAGCAAATACTCGTTTGTAATTCAACCGTCGGATGTGAGGTGACACGCATTTCACCGTCCATAGAAATCATTTTATACCATGTGATCACCAAATAAACATACTACAGCATTCTCTTACGAAGCTAAATTTATTGGCAGATGTCGCCTTTCATTCGTTATACTGTGACGACACTCAAGGATTAGTCAAATCGGGGTGAGCCTAAATTGGTCACTGATTCAAGCTGCTTGACAGCTTCGCAGTGGTTACACGACAAGCAACGATACTGGTGCCTTGGAAGTGATCAACACGCATGTGCTGCATCAACAAACTTTGTAAGAAACAGTCCTCTTTTACTAAACGAGGCAGTTTCATGTTGTCCTGTAGGGTTTTGAAAGAAAACTCTCTGTTAGCTTACAATTTACACTCAGGAACATCATATCGAGTTACATTTTGATGAGTTGAGTGGACTATAGGTTACAAAAGTAGTGTATGGTATCACTTGGACAAAATCTACATGACACTGTGTGCTATACAGAGAATCAAACTACTTGGTGCTTCTAGTAAGAACTGTCGAATTGCAAACACAATAATGAGGAATCGATAGACAACGCCATTGTTGTAGAGATGTATTTCCGTAATGTAGTTTGAAAATCACGTACCAGCGTGTTCATATAAATCGTCGATAAGAACTTCCCCAACAACCTACAAGGCATCAATATCGCTGCAACCAAATTCATCCGCGGAACATTTGGAGTACCCCAAGCTGGGTTGGTTAACAGATATCGTTAAACTAAATCGTAAACTGACATCACCCTACGGTTTTCGGAGCTCTTTTGAATTGATGAGAATTCTTGAAAATATTTCAGGAATTTTAAAATAAGTGTAATTATTGAATGCTGACTTTGACGCGTACGATTGGCTGAAGCGGTTGATTTTGCACATTTTTTTTATCTCCTGTCGAAATTTAGAACTGTGCATTCCATCATAGCTCTTAATTACTATGCAATTGGTGTCAATTTTGACAGAAAAACATCTATCCGTCGCGTGATTTTTTTTAATTGTGTCAAATAATCGCATCGGTTGATTGAAAATGGTTCCTGCTCGAACTCTTTTCTCAGATTTTTTCCGGGGTGGTTCAACCTTTCATTTAAATAAAACGTACCATAACATTCATGATATTGTGTCTTTTAACATCGGTCTCCACCATTCTCTTCATACTGTCTATGAAGTCCTCAATTCAGGATTACGGTACTGAAATGGATGTATTTTAAAGTCAGTTTGCCGGCTGGATTAAATGTTGCCCGTTTCAATCCAGCTAGACTGTCAGACCAAACTGATCCTGTACATATATATAGAGATAAAATTCTGAAGGTAATTTCCATCAAAATTATTTCCCAGTTCACTTTATGATACAGCTTCCTCCACTCTCATCTATCCGTGTCATAGTGCTATCCACTGTTAATGCTACCAATGACAGTTAGAAACGTTTAATAAAATTGTAGTCAACCTGGCTGTTAACAATACCTCTCTTATTGTTAAATGGACGAAAAAACGTTTATTTGTAACATACAAATGACTGGCATTAAAAAGCTATCTTCAAAAGTTTGTTTCAGTGTACTGTACAGAAAAGATATTTCATCTGGCCACAACAAAGTATTACTGCCAAACTAAGTTGTTATGATGTCCTCAGATTAACATACCGATCGGATATCATTTGTTTAAGTGGACAGTAGAAGACTGAAGTCAAGGATATGTGCTAACATCCAGACAGCGGTATAACACTTCTTGTGATAATATATTTGTACCTCAGTTGCAGATCACTGATCATGCGAGACAGCGTCATTTGTCTGTTATTTGTTTTTGCAACTACTCAGTGTACGTACTGTAATGGTGTGAACCGATGGCTTCGAAAGTTTCTGACATTCCAATAAGTATAGCCAGGCATCCGCCACAAGTTGGTCGAGACTTCATGTTCGATTTGTCGCTCGATGTTTCGTCCCATGTCAAATGTTAAACTCGACGAAGCATATTTGGTTCGTTTTTTGAGGTTCGGTTTCAAGGTTGCGTTCATACTGCCTTTTGCTACGTATAGTGAACAGTCGTGATGAACTTCTTTCACCATGGTTGCACATACAGAATGTTTCTGTCTTATTTTACATTATCTTTGGTTATTTTCTAAGGCTTAATTGTTTGATAATGTTTGACGTATTGTTACCTTCAACCAAACCTGGTTATTTGAACGAGCTCATTCTCCATCTGTCAGCCGTCAGTGAGGAAATTGTTTCCGGTTGTCTTATGTGAACATCTTTTTCTGACGTGCAAGAACATGCGAGAGAACATTAATATCGTCATTTTCACCAATGACATTGAAAAAATCCCAGCTTTTTGGTTGTCTTTTCTAAAGTCTGTCTGAATCAACATTAACGGACTTGTCGATTACGCTTTATCAATTGGATTTAACCTAAGGGATGGGTCTGTTCGTCGTGTTGCCGGTCTGTTGTTAGTTTTAAGATAAGAGGTGCAATACAGTGTACATGCCCTCCTTTTTGGGTATACCATCTAACAATGTAGCCTTAGACAGATTCCCAACGTACAGTCAGATCTTACAAATCAACCTTGGTCACTACATTCTCATTGTTTAGCTCTATCCAGCTACATGTAATTAGGCAGAATTGAAGAACAGGGAGCATGATTGTCTTCACATGTCAACCCTGTGAACCAGAACAGTTTGTTTGTCCTTTCAACTCAGCGATTCAGCAGAAATGAGACAAACCTTCTTTCAAAACTTAGGTATTCACGTGTTGCGGTGAGTGGACCGTTGGAGAGAAATGGAAATCGGGCATGATAAATGGCTGGATGGTTAGGATAATCGTGCGTTCAGTAGATTAGTGAATACCACGTTTTTCTCAACCATGCTGGAGCAGACGTTTCTCATTGAATCGAAGGAGTTTTCAAACAGCTCATTATAATTAGCACGAAAGAACAACACGACGCTGCTGGTAAGTAGTAGAGGAGTGATTTAGTATAAACTGAAAACTACTCACTTGTTACCACATCTTTCCCAGGCCTAACAGACTTTTTGACTGGCATCCTTCGAAAGTGATCATTAGTATTGCCTACCTTTTTTGAATCATGCTAATCAGAATATTTGTCCGGTTGTGTAAATCCACACCAAAAGGGAGTGTAATGATTACATTCATCCACGGCTTACCTGTATGTTCTGACAGTGTTTGTAAGAAATGTCTGAGCATGGACGATGGTCTGTGCATTCTTAATTTCCGATAGTCTGCAGGTGTTATTGATTGTGTCAGTATGATTATCAGCATTTACATCTGACTTGATGTCACTTGCATGTTTGCTTTGACAGGCAGGGAGAAATTGTTACTTATAGGTGCCAGTTGATATAAAACGTTGTCAAAGGATTCACTTTTTTCTTCTGTCGCTCTGCAATCAACGCTTAATCGATGGATACAGACAAAAGCACTAGTTCAAAAGTTGTAACAGAGACGAACGGAACAGTTCCGCCAACTTCCAGCATCAGTGTCTGGTGTCATGAAAAACCACGAAGAGTAATGCTAATTGCGAGCGTTTGTATTCCTCAATAACTAACAGTGTGAGAGTGATGACGCGACAGGTTATGGCACCCCTATTGGCTGTAACCTTCTGAACCAGTATTCGTTGAGGGCATGTTTGGACAAGTTTTTTGAACTGGAATATTTCCGGTATGCTTTATTTTCCCATGTAGCATTGACAAAGTAAAATGTATGCGGTGGATACCGAACAGCGTACAGTAAAAAAACGAATATGTTTTACTTACTACATACTCACAGGTAAAAAATCCGTGCTTGTATTGTTTACGAATTATAAGTAAAAGAGACCCGCTGATTGATTGTAGAAACAGTTTGTTTGTCTTCATATTATTCACAGGTCACGGTAGCTGAAGTAATTTCGTGGATGCACTGTTCGCTGAAGGATAGAATCAATGTTTTCGAAGGCTGCTTCTCAATAAGAACCAACCCGTAACCTGGAGACGTCTTGGTGATATCATTAGAAACACTGTTTTCTTTCGCAGACACTACTAAATTTAGGGGTAATGCCTCTGTAATTTGTTAAAAGTTATGTAACTCGAACACCATTCATTGTCGTAAATCCTACGGCGACTTCGCCTCAGATACACATGACGCGTAAAGCTCTGAAAATATCCTAGAGGCGGTTCATATAAATTTCCTCATCAGTCTTAACAAATACTTGGACTGAGGGATTTTATAACAGCAGGCATGTACCATAGAGATAGCTTAATGTTGACAGCTGTTACGGTGTGGACGATAACAGCTGCAAATGGCGACCTAGAAAAATGACAGAAACATTCTCTCTGGTAGCTTACGGTAATGGACAGGTTCGTTGGTCAAGTCAATCATTGACAATATCGCCGGTTCTAGAGATAACTACCAAATTATAAATGACCACAGACACGTTCGAATTATTCAGAGTTCTTCTATGAAGCCGAAACTTCATTTTGCTGTTGCCTGTCAATCACAACATCAGGAATTAATAAGAAGTGCTGTTTACTTGCTGTTAACACCCAGGTATCGTGTAAGAATTGAACGTGGTTTGTTTATTCTTCAAAGACAAACTAGGGCTGTGCAATAGAACTTTTCATTTCTTTTCCAATGGACGCAGTGCTAGAAGGTATATTCATCACAGTGTTCTAATGCGTAGCGTGTTAAATATGACGGTAAATTTTTGAAACCATATCAATGAGCAGTGCTCACCCAGTTTGATGATTTATACATTGAGTATAAACTGTGTAGATCCGACCGCCTATAGGGTTTCCAAAATTTGCTGCCGAGTATAGGATGCTATCTAAAATGGAATCAACCCGCGGTTTAACCACACGTATTTCGGAGATTTCGGTTTGTGGAATTTTATGGAAATTAAGGTATATTACTCCGCATTGTTAACTCTTAGATCGATAATCCAATCGCCATTAGTAACAATAAACTTAACATTTATGTTCCATGGATTTTTGGCTCCCAACTTTGTACGATGTGGTGATTACGTCCTGTCGTATGCGTTCTCATGGTCAAGCTTGTTACAGCTAATTAGCATAATTTACAACGAAGAACCCTGGATAATGGCAAATTATCTCTAAAAGACATAGAATGCCTAGAGGCTGACTCCCATTCGACAGGACCACTGTCTGCAATCAGACAAACTTAACGTAGCCCACAAACGAGTGTGATTAACCTTTTAGGTAAAATACTTTGGTCGCGCTTACGGTGAGGAGTACAGCTCAGCGTTGGGTGCAGTGTCTTCAAGAAAACGAAAACTGGCGTTGAACTCTTGTTTTGATAAGGATTTGCACTTTTGAGGAACCGTAGCAAAACGCAAAGTGGAATTACGCTTCTTTTTGGAACCTTCAAAACAACTGACAGAAATGTGACCGTTGTTGTTTTGGTTTGAGTACCGACGAATTTCATCCGTCCACTTGTACGCCGTTTGCCTCATAAGTGTATGATTGAAATAACTGTTTCAAATAGGTGACCGAAGAAATTAAACGAAATATCGACATCCTGTGAACTTAACTAAATGTTTCTTGGAACAGCTTGCTAATACACTCCTGGGAGAGTTATTAGAACGAAACATCCACGTAGATTGAAAATACGCCCTAAGACTTTCACATTCGAGATAGAATGATGCAACTGTAGTCAGCCTGCCTTCATGCACGATTATTCTTAAATTCTATGGCTGTGGTGTCTAACTCTAGGTAGGATTAAGTAACAAGTCTTACGTTTGCCGTCTAAAACATCAGCTGATGCGCGTACGTTTCAACGAGTTTGAAAGTGTTGGTGCATCTTGTCGTAATAGAGCATTGTTGTAGATAGATTGAGACCAATACGGCGTTTATTCACAAAGAAATCAATTCCAAGGAATGCGCTAGGTGGGGTGCAGTCTGTGACAAGGAAACGCCGGTATTTTAGCGATTTCTAAACCACAAACATTTCTAATGTGTTATACCCGCAAAACAACTGCTCACTTGCCGTGACTTACTTCATCATCATAATGAGTTGTTTTTTTCGCGATGACTTTAAAAGGTCACTGTAGAACGGTCGTTTCCTTTGAGTATGCTACTGTCTCCCAACAACAGTTAAATAGTCCTACGGTTGTCTATCGGGAACAGAACAAACCAGCTTTCTGTATTTTATTGCTGTGCATTTTCATTTAAGTAAATCACTTCGGCCGTCCGATTAGATGTGTAACTGATCTGAAAACGAAAATAATTACTCATTCACAAAACGTCTGTGTTTTCGACGTTCTCAATCATGGAGAGTAAAATGGTCAATTTAAAACCTCTGTAATGCAGGTGAACAATTTACCATTCGAATACTTGACACTGTTTTATGTAACTCCTTTCAATGCTAATAAACAACCTACTTCCATTTCATTTGAATACTTACTATAGTGTACGTCCTACCCATTTGACCACAGTGCGTGTTATCATGTCTTCGGTCACTGTGACCAGTAAGTTAAAAGAGTGGGAGGTTCTTTTATTGAGGTTTATGAAAGCGCCATTGCCTTTTGTGAAACTGATGCCTCCATGAGGTGGTGCTACTGTTCCTGGTTCATTTTATTTTGGTGGGTCGAATATGAAGATAATTTTCCGCGTTTCTTTGGAAGATTTTCTAAACTTACTCATTTTAATCACCATATGCACAAAGACAATCATGCTGGATTTTTGTTCCAATGTGAACTGCGTCATTTGGAACGCTCAATACAGTCAGTTCAATGTTTCTAAAAAAATTGGTTACGTGATATTGAAGTGCACTCTATACCCAAGTGGACTCCAATTTTCTCATACACCATCATACACGTTCGTCTAGTTCTGCCTATTATGATTTGCAAAAAACTTTGGAATATCGTAGTCTTTTGGACCTCACCTCATTTTTAGCCATGAAATTGTTGGGGTTTGAAGTGATGTTACTGCATTGTGGAGTGAACGGTCACTAATTAAGTCATATTCAGTTGGTTCTGGGGTAGCACAGTGGCTGCTGGATCTTTAAGCCTGGCGAAACTTCGAGAGTTACTTAGATCGAAGGGAGCATAATATACGCGTAACCGAAACGTGAGCCGAACTAAACACAAATTACGAGCTGCTCGCGTTAAACCGCCTAATGCACTTGGACAGCCCCGTGTAATCACTACAGACTACCTCTGTCTAACCTTCCTTGGTAAATTCATAGAGTCTCGATAGATCAGAGCAAAGAATACGCGAAACTCGATGCATTTTTCTCAACTGTATTCTGTTCGCACTAGTAACAACAACACCTACATTATTTCAGCTGGTTTACTAAACGCTTTCTTTGAAGGTGCCACATTATTCAAGGTGCATTTTAATGGATCTGGTAACCATACGGGACCAGTGGGATTTCGCAATCCAAAGCATATGTCAAGTACTGAGAGGACTAAAATAAAACATTGAACTCGTCATACCAGTGGGCAAAAGGCTCTTAATAATCTGATTTGAACCCAATGTTGTTTTGTACATAAGTGTTATCCTCTCTTCCCCCACACTGACTGACCGCTGTTTCTCACACATTCGTGTGTACACATCTGCAGTTGCACAGTTAGAACTCTGACCCCGGCAAACGGCCCTTCAACCCACTTTCCGCGCCACTCTTTCAAGTGCTTTTTCGTTCGTCTGATCACTGCATGTGATTGCCTTGTTAACAATGGGTGATAATCTGACAGCCAGGAAGCTGTTTCGTATGTTAAAAAAGCAAGAGACTTGTAATTATTCCTGTCCATATGCACAAACCTATACTCGGTTTCGATAGACTGGCCACCGCACCGAGCGAAACAGTTGTGATGACAATCCAAGGCATCGAAACGACCCTCACAATCGTGATTTTCATTTCATAATCTTGGAAGTGAACAGTGCGAAAAATTTATTCTCCGAGTTCAGGTCGGTTACTGGGCAACCTCTTTCCAATTTTGAGTAGAAGAGAAAACGTAGTATTGGTGATCAAGAGAATGGGGTACGAACTTGACGAATGAGCTAGTAATTTCAGCATGAGACCAATCTTGTGTAAATGCGTTTTCATCGTACGAAAGTAGATTTCACCATCTGGTCTTCAGAAAGCCATTATTGAACAGTATGACATACATGCAGGTGTACTATAGCGTTGAATATTTTCAGTGAAAAAGACTTCTGTCAGTAGTTTTATTGCCAAAGTATGACGCCTGAATTTCGTCGACAGTGGCGTTTTCAAATTTTGATCACTCTGGAATTTGAGTGTGGGGTCGTCCACTTGCATCAGTACTTTATCTTCAATAGAGCTTTGGCGGAATTCGTTGGAGTTACCGTAGCTAAATTTCAGAAGAAATTTCTGGAGATAATTAAGGGTTGTGCCGTCTTTCATCTTTGTGCACGTCAAGTAAGATCAACTGAGCACACGCCTTCGAGACCACAGTTATAGAGAGCAGTTCAAGCCTAGTGGACAATGGAGTTGACACCTGTTTAGCTTCTGGCTATTATCGTGACGTTAGCTGAGTTTTACTTCTCACTATCAGTCTTGAAGCGCCCTTGTGGACACGGGAATAAACGCCCATATTTATGAGTTGGTAAGATCATGGTTTATTGTAGGTAAAAAGAGAATCTGTGTTTACACGTTCCTGTTTTTGTATTGTTCCAGGGGCAATTGTGTTGGATGGTTCGCAGGTGTGAAGAAACAGTGAAGACAGTAAACGTCAGGAAACATCAGTAGAGTTGCCAGCATGCAATCAAGTCAGTAGGGAACACTGAAACAAATTGAAGCAGTGGTCCACTCATATAATGACCAGTGAAAATAGACAGTTGTGGTTAGGAACCGTACTGCAGATTGAACGAAATCTTAAAATCTTTGCCCAATTCAACTGTGACTGTAGGGGTGAGCTTTGTTTTGGTGTGAACAAACGCTAACCACGAAGTGGTTCTGTCTACGATATTGCCGGTCAATTCCATAACATAATTTTGACGAGCTACGTAGACGTTCATTTTTAGCCGGTGGAAAGCAATGCACCAAGGGATGGCCTGGATTATAGAGCGTTTTGTGGGTGAAAATAAGCTATTGCCTGAGGTCTCTGCAATTCACTGTGAACTGGCCTAATTTTACTCTGTGATTAGAGGACATTCCTCAGTACCACAAATTTATTAGTAAATCCTCTCTGGCACTTTCGATACCTTCCAAAACGTTTTTAAGATAACGACGACAGGTCTGTGTACTTACTTCCAGGTGAGGGAGGGGAATGGAGGAGAAGGTTGTGAGAATGACTTCGGGAGGGAAGGTTTCCCATGTTCGGTGTAAGCTGTTCAGTGTCATTTATACCTTTTTGGCCATGGTTACACCATTTGCATTCATATTAAACTGTCCATCACGTGCACAGGTAGCTTAGAACCATCAAGGTAATTATCAATTATGCATGACTTTGTACGTGCTGGAAATGAACAGCAAACTGTTTCCTCTGAACCAACTGTTTGGGTAGGTTACATAGCTCTGATGAGTAGTAGGAAATTGTGGTTTTCCCAGAGATAAGACATCACTCACATTTGATCGCAACCTCCGTATTCAGATAGACTTTGCCGTCTGCCTCTTTTGTAAAGAAGCACTAGACTCGAGTTTCGCTCTAATTAGGGCTCGCAAGTAGTGCACATTCTTGTCAAGAGTGGGATGTGAACTCCAGTCACACTTTCATGAGGCAACTGTGTTGACCACTGCACCATTGACCTCACATTAGACACGACCAAATTGTCATTTGTAAAAGCCCAACCATTTTCACTTGTGCCTATTGCGACATCAATGGCTCAGTGGTCAACACGGTTACCTCATGAAAGCGTGACCGGATTCCAGATTCCGACCGTGATAAGGGTATGCATTACGTAGCTCTGTAGGTTTACCATATTTTCACGGCACTTTAGAAGTCATCAGAGTTTCGTGTCACCAGCGTGAAGCCACATCGGTAAGCTGACGATGCTGGTTAGTTCAGTAGCGTAAAAAGCGGGAAACGATTATGCTGGGATTCGTCTTTGCTGGGCGCCATGGTTGACAGTGGGCCTGTATGATAAATGTCGACTCATCTCGAAGCAGAACGTATGTTTAGTTAGATAACCCACAATTCACGTGAGCAGGTTCTTGCGGAAATCTTAATTGTGGAGTTCCCGTGGCAAGGTGCAGTGATATGCCCTGTCACAATCCATAGAAACGGCAAGATAAACCGCACCAATGATCAGTTCTGTGTCGGTAACACTTATCTAGAGTCTACAAGCAATCAACATATTGGTTACACACAGGTACCCCTTACGAAAGTTCTGATGCTTTTTTGAAATTAGCTTGAGGTCTGTTACCTTGGAGTGCAACGAGTTACCTAGTGAACTCGTAATTATTGTAGAGGCCACTGAAACGTGTTTTGCTGTTTAGTACTATGCTGGGTCATTTGTTTCCACTTTTGGAGATAGTTATGATTGTGAACGGTTTTCAGGCTTCTGGTAGAATGCCAGTCAGTGAAGAACGTTTATAAAGTGCAAATAACTGTTCTGCTATTTCGGGAGCGTAGCTTTCTTCAATTAATCGAGATTTCAATTGTGGCCGACTAATTCTTGAATTAGTAAGTTGATTACTTTGGTTCTGACTTACGGTACTAAAAATGAAAGTATATCATCCCAGTTGTCCCTCTTCTTAAAAACAACTCGTGATTCATAGTTACGCACATTTACTGGCTGCTGGCTACAGGTATATCTGTGTTGATGAAATTTCGTTGTGAAATTTCGAAATGTCAGCCCCATTCCTTGTGTGTGTGCTACAAACTCTCTTTAGTGAAGCTTAGCAATCGCTTTCGACTTTTAAGCAAAACTAAATCTCTCTTACTGAAGTCGTGAGGCAAATGCATCAGAAAAAATGTTCGACAAACGTAAGTTCCTCCTGTTCACATAAGCTCTTGTTAAACTTTTTCAGTATTGCAAGATGTTTGGGTTTATTTCTTTGCAAGGTCTGGTCACTTTGTTGGAACGTGCATGTCAACGGCATCGGAGATTTTCATGACACTGTCTTCCAGTGCTGCTCTATGCTGGGTGTAAATGATGAGAACAGACCATTCAAGTTTGCTAAGTTCAGCCTCCATTGCTGCAAAATTTACCTCATCGAAGACCGTTAGACGTATTCTGATAAATGCGTTCAGTTAGGCAGTAATAGCTGAATTGGATTATACGTGATCACTCCGAACAAGTGGGACTGTGACTATTAGGTTTTCTATCGTGCCTATCCTGTTGGTAAGAACATAATCATGACAAGATACCACTTGGCTCATTCGTTATCTAGCGTGACCCTAAAAATGTTTAAATATTCGAACATTCCTCAGTTATTTGATAAATTCCCCGAGGCAAAAAATTTGTAGCAATAACTAACGGATAAGTATTACTTATCCCCGGGTGGTAAAAATCTCATATTGTTACAGTTCAAACGTGACTTAAAAAGGCATCTCTACACAAAAAGGTGGTCTCAAATTCATATCGATGAACGATATGAAATTTCGAGTAGCGTTAAGTACTTGTCAGGCTGATTTCCGAAGACCCAGCAGCACCTGTAACTAACACTTGAACTCGTTAGATGTGAATCAAATGTACAGCCACACTATCTCATTTACCAACTTTTCTGTTACTGTGGAACAGTTTCAAACCAGAGATGAACAACTTATATCGTTATATCCCCTTCTTTTCACCAAGTCTCCCTGGTGCATTCTATAGATTGGTTCTGCGAAAGACAGATCTCCGGAAGCTCATCCTTTTTTTCAAAGAGTGAAGCGAGATTGGTGCAAAAACTATGTCAGTAAGCAGTTCCACTGCCTCCAGAAGGCACAACAAATGAGTCTGTTCGGAGTGATTCACTGGGTGAGATCAGCTGAATGGAGTTACTGTCCGCCAACTCCTATTAGGATAGCGGAAAGTCAGGTGTGTTTTTAAACTCTTGAAATTAATTCGGCATTTATATCTTTTTTAAATTTAGTAAATCGTCAAACAGTCGACTGTTCGAGTGCTTCTTCGGTGATATAATTTTCAATTCCTCGAGGCAATCAGGAGTACTCAAACCACACTAATATTTGCACAATAGAATCCAGCCCAGGTTATTCATCTAGTAGACCGGATACTGGTAAGCACCGTGTAACTCCTTTTCCTCGCCCTATTCAGAAATTAAAAAGCGATTTTCCTAAATAACACTTCAGATTTTATGTTCTGCCGCTAACAACTCGGTTATTACGCATAAACAGCAAAAGTAAGGTGAGTTTAAAAAAACTAATTCTCACGTGCGTTTACGCCTTAAATTTGCAGACGGTGTGACCTGGGGTATACGACACTTGAATGTTTTTCTTCTGCGTATTAACAAACGGAATGTCATTTAGCGAATTTTCAAAGACCAGTGCGATTAATGAATGTACGTCATCTGTAAGTGGAAAGCAATGCACGTTGTGATTACATAGGAATTTTTGTCAGGCGATAACATCCGAAAATAAACCATGAAAACCTAATGAAGCCCAAAGTTAGATGAAAACGAGTTGTTAGCCTTAGTATATTAAGTGAAAACGGTTATCTGGAACAAACCATTAATTCAAATATGAAGGCCAAATCCTACATGAGATAACGCCCACAGCTGAAAAAGAAGCCGTGTTCATGAAACTCCCTTTTAAAGGGGATGCTGTAGCAGATCAGTTCAACCGGTGCATGTACCGGTCGCTTAGACGTATCTTTCCAATGGTAATCTCAAGAATTTGGTTCACAACATTGCCGACGCTAAGATAGAGCCTGGAAGTCAAGGTACCAGTCCACGATCAATCAGCGCTCGTGTATTCATTTCCGTATTGCTGTTGTACTGCAAAATATAACGGTCGTCCTACTAGGCGATGCCAAAAAGGAACAAGGAACATCATCCAGCTCGGATAGAAACCGGTGGTCATAAATCAATTAGCAGTTCCATTGTTGCGCATCTAGCTGATACCATCTGCCGCATAGAATTCAACAAAACATTCCGGTTTGTGCACAGAGTTGCCAACGCTCAGCCACAAACAATCCATCAGCGTACTCTGGCGACTGCCTAATCGATTACAATCAGACTACATCAACCTAATCTGTGCTGTCAAACGAAATTCGTCCAGTCTTTCCAAATTCCGTGGCCACAGATCAACCAAATCCAGTCTGATGACACAAATGTTTGCCCCTGACCGTGTAACGTAACATCCAGTCAACTTCCTGTCTGGGTCTAACCAATTGTTGGGTGGTGTCTAGTAGTAGCCCATATTGTCGTTCGTTAACAATTCCTTCTTCTCTTCCTCGGTTTGTCTTAAAACGCCTTGGTGAACCCTATGTAATTGCATTGACCTGAGAAAGAATTGTCCGAAACAACTGTTGGTCACAGTTTTACCTCTGTTCTTATGGGAATTTCCCGACGGTTACTGTTAGTTTGTAGTGATTTAAAGTGATATATTTAGGCAACTTGAAGAGGAAGAGAATGGAGGCAATTCCATTGCATGCTTGTGCACGAATGATGGGCTAATATGTATTGCGTGTTGTTATTGCTGGAATGGCCGCTTCGCGCTGCCCTAATGTACGTGAGTCAATTCACACTTGTGACAGTGCGGTCACTTCAGTGTCAGTGAGTGTGCATGAACACCGTACGGTGTTTTGTGTAGATGTGAATTAGGTGTGTTCGAACGACAGTCTCGTAAGCTCAACACATGTTACCCGGCCTGCAGGTTGCCGTGGAGTGGGCCACATTTTACTGACGATCCGGTTGGACGACTTGAGCTAGTGCTAACTGGTGGCATGGTGTGATTAATTCTACAGGGAGAACATGTAGTGCTCTCGTCCCAGCGATTCTGTTCAGAATAGTCCAGATTTCAACGTTCTATGTGAAACAGCCAGTACCCGATCCAGCCAACTTCAATGTTACCTATAACTTCCGATGTAGTTACGAAGCATCCTACATAGGCAGGACTAAGCGCCAGTTGGAAACCAGGATCAAGGAGCATATGACGAATTGCGTCATTAACAGGTCAGTGAAACGCATGGCGCCACAGCCGCGCAAAGGACCAAGGAGACTACACCATCTATCACATCTTATTCTAACGATACAGCTCCATTGCAACCCAGCGACGGCATTCCGCGTTATCTACTCAACATTACACAGTTGAGCACTGTGTTATGTTGAAGCTGCAGATATTCGAAGGTTCAGACTTGTGTTATGGGTTCAAAAACAACTGTTTGTAGGTTCATCGCTACCATGGTGATGAAAATGAGCGTTAACTCCGGCAACTGACATTTTTTGTTAACGTGTACGCCTTCTCATACTGATATATAGGTGGTCTATATCATGCACTCGTAGAGAGAAGTCAAAATTTTTCCGGATCTAAATCGTGAGACAGCAGCCTACTCTTCTTCTTATTCAAATTCTTCACTGGAAAAAAAGTTTCTCGTGGTTAGGAATTCACCGATAATCCATTTCGGTACTTTTCACTTTTTGTCTCTTTCGTCAGTTGTTAACTGAGTTGAAAGATTTAAGCTAGCGAGGAAACGCATTGAAATGTGTCATAAGGAAAGCTCCTTTTAGAGGATGAAAAATCTTGCTACTTGTGAAATTTTGGCGTGCCGTCTTTCGAAATTATTTTTGTGGGGATTGTGCTTTCATTTAGAGAAGAGAGGTTCTCTTGGTTTAGCAATTGCTGTACACAATGCAAACTTTTCAAACACAGAGTTTTAAGACAGAATTTTTCATTGTCTTTCAGTGTGGACCCAAATTTTTGGAGATGCTATGTGAAAACCAATAAAAATTCGCTCAAATATATGGTTGTGCGGCAGACCTTTCTTGCATTCATCAGTTGAGTTCCACTAGGAGGAACATGTTTATTTTTGGTGAGCTTCAAGTCGTAGATTCCCGCCATCTTGTTGTAGATAGTACAGTGGCAGCGAAATCAGGCAAAGATGGGTTTGTGGCAGATGGAACCGGTCACCTTAATAAGGAGTGCATTCAAAATACCGTAATCTAAACGCAAAGGTGTCGAATCCGATGAAGAACTTCACGAGGAACATTACGGGTGTTTGCTTGTGACACACGAAAGAATGCATGTAACTAAAGTAACTCGTGAAATACCTCATTAACAGTATTTTTCTTTGCTCCTAAAACAGCAAATTGCTGGCACGGTTAGTATAAAAAATGACATTTGGTACGGTAATTCCGTCATACATGTTTCTCATTATTTCATAGCATCCACTGTACACCACTGTAATGTAAATGTAACTCGGCGTTTACTACTCAGGTTATGCCTAATGTAGAGTTTGTGACAAAATGGTCAATACCGTTGTCGCACAAGAACGCGGACCGGAGTTCAAATCCTGTTCGTGCTCGAATTACGAGCTCTCTTCGAATGGAGCTAGATGAAAAGTATCCATTTCACAGGAATTCACTTACATGAATTCACTTGCAAATTAGTTTGACAGACGGTGGAGGATGTTCACGGTCAACCGAGCCACACGTTAAATATGCTAAATTTACCAACCGACCTTGGACAGGAATTCAGATATGATCTGTCGATCTGTGCCTGTCAAGCACAGGCGACAACTGAAGTCACATTGACGTCACAACGATCACGATGCTTTGGTTCGTACACATTGTGGTTTTGGGCAATCGATAGATTACTTATGGTCTCTAACTTGTGTAGCAGCGTGATGGTTTTTTATCTTTAGTTGCGTCAAGACTTTGCTCAGGATGGCTAAGGAAAATGAAATGAGGAAATCGACTAGCTGCACAACTTTGCGAGGCTTCGGATCGGTAGTGGATATCACTATCAGATTCCGCATGACAACATCCGAAACACGGTTGGTTTCATTTCATCTAACGTGCGGTCTCTAGTAAACACTCGGTTGAGAGTGGACTGAGACAACCCTTGTACTATGATGAATTGTTGAGCAAGTGAACAGGAATGGTATTCAATAGGTGAAATGAACAGACATAGTTGTTACAGTCACCATAGGTTGGGTAGCAGTCCCTAATGATGACTTCACCGTCGCAGCAAGTAGCATTAAGGATACCACGGTATCACTATTGGTTGTTAGAAGAAAACATTTCTGGGGATTTGTTTTGGCGTAGCAGGACTTTTTACATTTTTATATTGGCAACACTGTGGATAGCGGACATGCAATGATATGCATGAACCACGAAATGGCTGATCTTATAAGTCACTCCATCAGTCGTCATTTTCCTATCCATGAATGTGAGTATTTCATCTGGTCATCCGCGAACTCATGAAATGGAGTGTCCTTTGATTGCACCAAAACACACGTAAGTCGGCAGATGTCAGATGTCAGCATCTGTGAAGATTTAATATCAAATGGCGGGAACTTAATTTTACCTTATGACATATCGCGTTTGCATTCAGTTTGCACTATCAATTACCAGCAATCAGCAGTTCACCTTCCGTCAACAAACCGTGAACAACCATAAACGCCGTCATCACACTAAGAAAACTGAATGCAAAGAGCAGTTTCACTTCATATTACCAGGCCGTACACTTTACAAATTACGTTGCCTCTTTTTCTTACTTACGTTTGTACCCAGTGCAATCGGTTTTGATTTACATTAGCCTCTTCTAAATTGGACGCCCACAAAACCAATGAAAGAAATGTTACAATACTTTAATTTCGTTCGATTCTCTTCAAAACTTGCCATACGGCAGAGGGAAGTTGGACCAGCCAGTCGTTTACGCGACGATATCTAAGCAATCAAAGTGGTAAGTCTAGACTTGTCAACTTCATGCATCACATTTGGAGGCCTCATTTGTACATTCGTGTTCAAAGTTGGTCATGTCAAATGTGCACGAGACTTGAGACCTGTCAAGTTGCAACGGTGCATATGTGTGGGGTCGAATTTGCATAGAAAAAATTCCTTTAGGGCTGGCAGTTTCTGAAAATACTATGAGGTTTACTGCAAGTGAAACATCTTAGGGTGTCCCCATTAGCTGATCCTGATTATGATTTGGAAACCCTAGGTAACTGTAATCTGAACTACCTAGGTGCAACGCCATCGTCGTTTGCCTCCACGCGGAACAGCTGGCAATCCGGACATCAGCTACAATCGAATGCGACTGAACATACTACTGCATGAGTCAGTGCGCAACGGTCACCATAATTATCTCGCGAAAACATGGTCAGGGTCCAGGTTCCATCCATTGCAAAGGAAGCTGGTAGTTATTGGGATTTTTGCCGAGCTTGACACTTAGGTTACAAACGTTTCATCATCAAACGAGATCATATCATCAGTGTTTAGGTGCTTCAGTCTATGAGTTTGAGCGTGAGGTTTGGTGAAGTGTGATGAAGGCCTGTATTTATATACCGGACTGAGATGACCATCTGCCCTAAAATCTGACTGGTCACTTTCTGCTGTTTTGAAACAAGTTACTACCGACTGCTTTTTTTCGCATTTGTACTTTAACCCGAAATTTGACGTGATAGAACGTTTACAACCTAAGTACCAAGCTCGGCTAACAACTCAACATCTAAATCATCAGCCTGAGTTATGAACAACAACATCAGTGTTTCCAGCTGTCAGAAAGCTAGCAGACTTATTAAGTGAAATATCCGAGGGCACGGATGGTTTACACCCTACTCCCCGTTTGCACGTAGGTTGATCGGAATGATTCTAAACAATGGATCCATTTGCCTCTCTATCTGTTTTCATGAAAGTTTCGGGCTGTGTGCTCCCTGACCATACCTGATAGTCATCACAGATTCCGGAGGGTTTCTTCATGTCCAAAAATCTTACGTGAAGCCAAGGAGCAACAGATTCAAATTGCCGATAGAGATAGGCCAGTAGAAGCTAGTTTTCTGGATGATTTCAAAACCTTGGATAGCGCCCATCACACCATTCTGTGGATGTATTTTGGTCTTTGTGGTGGCGATGTCACTTTACGGCTGCAGACGGTAGATTATTTGAGAGTCTGATAGTTCGCTACAACAGTTACTAGTACATTGCCCGATTGATGCCCTATTACAAATGGCACACTTCAGAGTTCCACTTCGGAACCTTTTTCCCCAGTTGTCTGTCTTTGAGTTACCACAGCTGATAAATCTCTCAGTGTTACTGTAACATGCGACCGAAACTAGTTAGCGCGCACGGATCGAATTTGAAATGGTAATTGTTACATGGTGGTTTTGTTCACCTTCAGACTGCTACGTCAACCCTGTGCACAAGAACCCTGAACCAACGGACAGTCAGACAAACAAGGAGAACAACTGTATTTAAACGTAACTCCCTCATACTTTTGTACCCTTATTCTTTTTGGTCATTTTAGTACGGCTACGTTTTGTGTAATACACCTTCGGAGACAATCTCTGTCCACTCTTCTGGTTGTATGTTACACTACTATACGCTGAGGACATAAAAATGCGACGAACAGTGAGCAGTTTAGGCGGAAGGGAAAGGCTTCAAATTGATCCTGACAGTTCAAATTTCTATGCTACAACTTACCAGATTCCATGTAAATCCTTCAAGTATAACGTGAGACGTTTTGGACAATCACGACGCTTTGATTACTGTTTAGGGGGCGAAATGCTTACTGCTACCGTCAGCGAGTGAAACACAAGGACGGTTGTTTCAGAAGTTTCAGAATAACGCTTGGGACATTGTGATGAACGAGGTTCATCTTGACGCTAAGCACACTAGTATGCCCTCAGCTCGGGTTACTTGTTCACGTTTGTCGACCATCCCCTATGGAGAGACTGTAACATCGGGCAACAAAGCATGTTTCTTCAGCACGTTCACTCACTTGTTCACAAAGATCAATCAGAATGGGTCGGTTTTCTAAGCACCCCAAGCATGTTACAGACGAACTTACTTAGGACATTGAAACAATTCACCGTTCGTCATATCCTCAGGAGCATAACCTTGAACATAGTGCCGAGCATTGTCTCCGGGATTACTGATTGAAACTGCGACACCAGGTGAATCGCTTGGAATACAAATAATGTTAGTTCAGTTTTGGGTATGTCTGCTGTGGAACGCTCTGTCAGAATCTGTCGTAGCAGCACCATTGGTGGATAAGTTTGAACGAAAATTTATTTTATGTATTGGTGATTGGAATCACAAATCAAGCTTCTTAATCACCTTGGTTATCGGAGAAACTCTAACACCAGTGCTACCGTGTGAACACCTGCTGACGAATGCCTACTTGATTGTCCGTGACCTGTTGACACACTGAATTATTTTGACCTAAGCTCCACGGATCTTTACCACTTTGGAGCGATACGCTTTTTGGGTGAGATCCAACTGTGAAAAGTCAGGGCTTCGGCTGGATTCTAACCAGTGACAGACACAGTTTGCCTCAGCGCGGTAAGCAATCTACCAGCTGTGCTACGAAGCCACACCGGGAGCTAGGAAATTTCACATTTGGACTCTGCTACCCACCTGTCCCACTCTCTCATATGGGATCCATCAATTGATCAAGGGGATCGGTTGCCCTGGCTGTACTTCTCGGACAGTTCACGCTGAAATCCACAACTACTAGGCAGAAGCCAAAATCATAAATCTACTGTATTATTCATTAGTGATACGCTTTTCGTTCTTTTACTACCTATTCACTTTCATTTATCTTATACTGTTTTATTACGCCCTAACAAAGCACTGGGTTTACGCAAACGTTATAAGCACTATATAACCTATGATATTTCTTTTGAGTCATGTGATTTCGCTGACGTCCGGTAGTTGGTAAGACTGGTTACACAGTGAATTAGTCCCGATTTAATTACAATGAATTGGAGAGGCTCACAATTACTTACAGTTGAACAAACAGCGGATAGAAAGAGCCGGCTTTGCGTGGTCGTTGCACACTACACATAGCGTGTGCATTCCTCTCATTTTTGCGTAAGTTCCATTCTCTCTGTTGATCAGTCTGAGTGACTAGCTTGACAGATCAAAAAATCGATTCATCTTTTTTTACAGTGGCTACACTCACGAACGGTAAAGTTAACTGACACAGGCTAGCGTTCTTTTGTTCAACTGTAATACGCATTTAAGGAGAAATCATTGAAGCAACGGTGATCAGTGGTCAGTTCTATGTAAATACATGATAAACAGATAATAAGCGTGTTTGATGTGTTTGTTAACTCTGATTATTGGCGATTCATTTCGAGTGATGTGCACTGTTAAATAGGTAGTCACATTTTGGACGAATTAGGTCACACAAACTGATAGAAGACTTAAATGAGAATTCTAGAACGCTTCCGATGTCTAAGCCTTTTACATCCTTTTGAATGCTCACATGGGTATCAAGCAGTCACGAAATACTATTTAGTAGTCACAGCCAGAATGACAAACAGTGGGAAGTACTGAAGGTATCACTGAGTCCTCAATATACCGGTAGACAGTGATCATTAGCACAACTTTATATCGGTTGTTATCAGTTTTCTACAGTAGGCGCTTTCTTTCTTCAGGTAATGCTGAAATGATGGTTTACGTCCTTGTTCAACAGCATTCATTTTACAGGATCGCTTTAAAAGGCTCCAATTCTGGGTGAAATTTTTAGACAGACAATACGCCAGTTCATTTTCAATTTTTAAAATGCTTACTTGAACCAAATTTTATATCTCGAGTAATGCTTCTGAGTTATGCAGTCAAATGAGCAGAACATGATACACAAAAAACCGACTACACAAGTGAAGCTGTTTATCTCCGGCTGATTCATGAAGAACTGGAATAACCGTTTCAAAGGTGGACAATTTATCGTCCTCTAATTCCTTCCCAAGTGAAATCTTTCAGATGCTCATTGTATATGGGCGTCACCTAGCACAGTGGCTTCACATTCCGTCAGTTTTATTCTGGAGCATTGACACATTAGTATAGTAGCGCGTGATATTTGCAGGCATTTTAATTGCACATGTGTAGTTTGACAGACCAATCTGTCATAGAAGACAATAAACTAGACCATATGAGCCACAGCGTTGTGACGTTTTCCGATGTTACCATCAATAGGTACACCTCATACTTTAGTTGCTTGTACTCAATATATTCCATCTGAATAGAAATAGCCTTAAAAACAAGTGTTTACGTTCGCTTTCCAAACTGAAAATTCGAGATCGGCTTCGCTTCTCTTTGGGTTCATCAGCCAAAACTACAGTAGGGATCTGAGCCAACATCTAAACTCTACTGAAAATCATATTTTCCATTTTGAGGTTAGTGGCGAATTCGATGACTGATTTTACTTGATTAGGTCCTCTGATTTTCTCCCTGGTGTGCATTTAACATGTGAAACCGGTGACAGCAAACAGAGCATAGTCCTAATTGCATAAGCTGGAATGTTCACACTTATATGCACAAGAAACGCAATTTTTGGTAAAACTATTTTCTGATAAGGTGCTCTAAGCGCCGTTTCCTTGTTCAGTATGCAAAAGAAAATCGGAAAAAGGGGACTGTATATTTTCTTCATCATCCACCTGTTCTCTTGCCAGCATACCCACCACCCTACAACAGACTATAATCCAGCCGGTATCTGTTACATGAAATCAACTTTGTGAATTACATTCTACACAGTATTTTCAAATATCACACGAAAGCAAAAGGTTGATCCCGATTCTGACCAGAATCAATGAGAGTTACGGTCTGATCACTACAGGTGAAATTGAGAGTACGATGGTAAAGGGTCCGCCCGAAGGCTTGAACCACCGAAGCTCCAAACCGGGCCTCGTGACTTGACCACAGGGCTACCCATCCACGATCAGTGGCCTACACAACGTTAATCCCAACCGCTCCCATACCTATACCCATGGGTCAGACAATCGTAGTGTAGGTACCTTACATATATCCATATGTGTCGATTATATTAAACGATGGCCGAACATTTCTTACATTGTCACATGTAACATAATCTGAATTTGTACCACGAGTTCTCGTTTGATCTCTCCCATTTTTGCTTATTTTGTACCGCCTCTTCGAACTGCCTGTGCTACTGCATTATTGACTGATATCTGCTGACGTTTGAACAGTTTTATTCGAGTAAATCTTCAGTATTTTGCTTGTTCTGCCCCTAATCAAGAATTATGCAACTGCGTATGGCCGTGAATCCTAGTCGATTTTACAGTTGATTTGTGCTACAGCTAATTGTGCTCTGTACGGCTATATTTGTTAGAAATTTCATGACGGTATTACGTAACTTTCAACTTTCTGCCCGCTCCACGTTTCGTGCTGTGGATTAACATTTTCTTCGTCATTTCAGCTATCACTCAGTGAAGTGATTGCATTCAGTAAATAACGCTGATCTATACGGTTCACGAATACGAAAACGCCAATGAACAAATGTTTAGAAGAAAACCATTAATTTCTCACACACTTGAGTGTATGATTGTAGACCCTTGAAAATTCTATTGCTCGTAAGCAAAGTTTATGAACAATTGAGTTGTCATTAGGGAACCCATTGTGTAACTTGTATTTGTTGTTGTTCCACTATGGCTAACCAGTGCCATTGATACAAAAAGCATGTGCCTCAATTGTGCACTAATGAACTCAGCTGGGCTTTGATACTAAAATCAATGTATCTAGCCATAAAATGAGATAAAATGTAACCTGCCTTCTATGACATACAGATGCCGACCGTGGCGGAACTATGAATTCCGCCTACGGTGTGCCGGTGAAACTGTTTTATGTATGATGCATAAAGTGGGGCCAACCGGAATAAAATGTTTGCAAACGTTTACGTTGAAGCTACACATGACTGACTCTGCATCCAGTAAGATCAGCACATTTAGTCTTTGTTAAACATATGTGCGAGTATTCAGTTATTTTGCGAACTCTAGATTCTGTTGAGGTATCCAATCACTTGGATAAACTGGTAAACTCCATACGGCTTGAACGAATTGGCGATCAGTAGAGTGTAAATGAGGTTTTTTGCTTGATTTCCTATTCAGCGCTGGGTGCCTCTGAGAATTCTGTTTGGCTCGATGGTTTGGGTTCAGCCGAAGTCTACAGTTGTCGCAACTGAGTCTGGATTGAGTATCTAAGATTTGGACTGTTTCAAATTGAACACTACGTATAGTCGATCGTAGGCCTTGCGCCCAGATGAGTCCTTTGGCCAGCCCACTTGGCAAGGAAACTTCTTTACGAATTGAGCCGGCCTAAATGCTTATCTGGATGCAGCAGTTGCGTCCCCTTTAAAGGTGGTTGACTGACTTCGTTAAATTAAAAAGGACAGGGTTTATAGTAAAATTTGAGAGCAGTGTTTTCGAAAAGAACTATCTGATATGAGATTCAATTGTGCCAGGGATTGTCAGTAACGCATGTAGTTGACAGGACTTAAAATTCAACTACCTTGTGGCCTCGTGGTGAGTACGACCAAACCATCCTACCTAAACTTCCGCCATGTTCGCCTATAGTCGCTGAGAAGTTTACTCCAATGAAGGGAAATATAAGAACCCAGTTGGATTAACAGGGGATTCACATTATCTCCACCTGAGTTGACTGAACAACCCTAATATTAACCACAGGCGAGTGGGATCAGGCATTTTTTCACCACTGGTTGGTAATAATCTGTCAAAAAATTGCTGTGGTTCCTTGTGCAGTTCTCGAAATTTTACATAACAGAAAACGTAGCATAATATTGGGATTCCAGAGTAATTAGAGTATGACCAAATAATCCATCTTTGGTCCACCAATGTTTCTGTTTTTGACTCGACTTATCCAGTCGGTCACTCACTAACGTGTTTTCCCGTCAAACAGACGACGACACCTTTTTCGTGTTATACATGAATGATTTTATCTAACCTCCTGTCTACACTCAACCCTAGTGTATTTCAAGCATCGCGGTGGTAACTGAGTTGTACATTTCGAATGAGGTCCGCTTTAGTTCAAGCTGTCACATTTAAGCTTTAGTGCACGAAGTGCTTTAAGGGACTAACATACACACTGTGTAGTAGTGTGGGGTTATTCCTTGTTTAGCGCTCCCTTTCATTGCAGCTGAACAAAAGTCCATTTGGGATTAGCACTTTGCACTGGTGACGGTCACAAAGGCTCAAAATATTGTTTCCCCCGTCACAGGCAGTGCTCATGAGACCGATAGCCGAGAGGGTGAGAGCTTCGGCTCGCAACGCGAACGACTGCGAGATGGATCTTCGAGATGGACTACATGGTGGGCATAACCAGGGACAAACCTGGACACAGAGGCTGATTTCGAGGATGAGCAACAGAAAGCATTTTAAAAAATGATATTATTTTTGGATGCTTACTCCCGAAACATAACAGCACGATCGGATCAGTCCCTGTTTAGAATTTTTAAAAAGACCGAAAAGGAAAAGGTTTGGGTTGTTAGCCAGAACTACCTAAAATGCACTGAGACAATTAAAAACCCTTGAGACTTTCAAAATCCATATGTAGACTGGAAGAGAGAAGTCTGAAAATGCATTTGTACATGGGAATTGATTTTAGAAACTCTGGAAAACTGGTGGACAAGAAGAATGTTGGCTTCAATAAATTACAAATACAAATTGAGGAGGGAATGACAAAGAAGCACGAGTGAATACCTAAATATCAGGAAACAGTTTGAACTGCAGCAGAGTGACTGCCGAATTGTTTACATGGACTACAGTTTCAATGTTCAGTGACGAACCTAGTATATTCCAGCTCGATTTGTTTGAGGAATCCCAACTTAACAGTAAATTCGCTGAGTCGTTTGTTACATTTCCTGTCACACTGTGGGATGAGCGGATAACTGTGTCAAAATTTGGCCCTTCTGAGTTCCCGGAGAGGTTAGTAGAACGCTCGCAGCCTTTGTGCATGCTGCTGCTGTAGCTAGTCTGAATCAAGCCGACGCCCAGCTTTTCTCTAGTTGAGTTCCACTCAAGCCACTGAATCAGTCGGACTACTTGTAAGTAATGTTTAAAAGAAATAGCCTGAAGTTCAGATCGATCTAACTCGGCAGGGGTGTTGGCAGCTAAACTCACGATGAGCGAAGTTCGGCAGTCGAGTGTCTTCATGCTCAAAGCGCTGGCTGCTTGGCAGATGATCAATGAAGTCTCAGGACAATCGCTCATTGAATTGATTACTGAATTGTAAATTGAATATCAATCGCTGCTGGTCACAGACTTCTCATTTCACTAGACCTTTAATTTAGCCGCTTTCGGATAAAAGCGGTATTTTGGGATTTCGATCATCACAGTGTTCAGCAGCAACGCATATACTTGTTGCAATCGGAACGAGAACACCGGACAGGCATTTCTGAAAAAACTATGTTGACCATTAAGCCACTGGACTCACAATCGGTGCTACTGAACTGTGGGCTTTCAATGAGACCATAAAGAAGGATGAGAAACCCATTTTGAGCTGTGGCCGATGAATGCAAGTAAGAACAGTTATTGTCAAGTTAACCGGACAGTGTGAGAACTATTCAAAAGCAAATGTAATTGACTGTTCAGCTAGAAAAACTCAGTCGGTCCTACCGCGGGGTCAATGGTCAAGTGGTCAAAACGTGTCTTAAGAGAACGTAGTTCACTTTCCGTTTGAGGCAAGGATATGCGCCACTACTTAGCTCAAACAAACAACCGAAATTTTAATCAGGGGTTCATTTCGAAGGGGTTCATCTGAATGGTTTGTGGGAGTGCAAAATCCAAAGCCCGGTGGTGTTCGATCACACCCCGACTGCTACTCTGTTCTCGTTCCCATATACGATATAGGAATTTTAATTGTGACTGATCAATATCACCAGGGGGTGATAAAGCATATAGTACCTTCGGCATACAAACTGGTGGAGGTTAAGCTTAATTGCGTATTTTCCTCAAACTTTAACAAGATACAAGAAACTGCTGCAACTTAGCATATAGTGTCACTCCATCAGAGAAGAAGGAAGGTATATTGCGGAGTGTTGACTTATCGTTTACTGTTATCAGTCGCAAAAGTATAACATGCCAGTTATCCAGATCATACGGATACGGACCAGCAGGGACTAGACATGCTTACAAAGATACCAAGAATTATGTAATAAGGACTATGCGAAGCGATGCTCATCCGAACTTACCATCCGACGTTATGTGCATAAAAATGGTAGAGGCAATCTATCGGGTTGCCATAGTCGTGACTACATAATACTTGGTGTGGCTGTAGACATGTGCAGTCCCTGTTTGTCCTTTTCTGTATGATCTGTATAACTGACACGTTCTATGTTTGCGACTGACGAGAGCAAACGAACTGTTAACACATCGCAATATGTCTCATTTCTGCAGTGATGAAGTGGTTAAAGGGGACTCACTGCTTCAAATGTGTCAATTACCCGAAGGTAAAACGCCTGTGTGTGACATTCATCATAAGCGTTTAGCAGAGTCTTTTAGAAATGAAGGTAAAACAGAAACAAGTCTGACATACTGACCTGTATGCCCTGCTGAGTTTACATCACACAACGTGATATATTGGAACAAAATGTGGTCACAGCTTAAGAGTATGCTTCACCAATCTCAGTAACATACACAAATAACTGACAGTCAATGTGGTCGTCACCAGCCACGCGACCTCTTTAAACAAGGTCGAGTTGCTTACGAAACACGTTCTGTCAACTGAATTCTAACTAACACAAGACAGACTAGATAGCGCAATATAAGTGAACCGTTGTGTGACAATCAATCCAGTGAAAAGTGAGAAAGAAATTAAACCATCAGTAAGTTCGTTTCATAATTTACAGTGGGTAAGTCAAATCAATTTTGTGGTGTAAGTCACATCTTGTAGATAAATTGTCGTGTCTCAGTATGTACAGAATTGTGAAGTTCGAAAAGAAAACGAAATATTTCCAGAACTAAGTTTTCACTTTAATTAATCTGTGAGGAACTTGCAAAAATACAACAGTAATTTCAATATATACTTAACGTATAATTTCGTGAAAAGATTCGTGAGGACTTGCTTTTTCGTCAGAATAAAATGTGGCACTATTTCCCTAAATCTGGAATAACATTTGAGCAATCGGTTTGCACCGACTTTTGCGCAACAACAATGATACGACGCTGATGATTATATGTATCGATTGTTAGAAGTCAGTGACGAAACTGTTAGTTGTGCACCAGTCTTGTATAACTCTTCTTTGCGGATACTGTGTGTATATCGACTATTTTGTGTCCTCGACTCAAGATCCTAACGGTGAGTAGACACACTCAGTTATGGCAGAAATGGATTATGTTTGTATCACACCAAACTCTGTCTTAAACATCATTCTACGTGTGTTGTTGAAAACGTGCAAAAAGTTTCACCATTTCATCAGATGCCGATACTACTGAAATATTACGAATAAATTGAAACGTACTACTGTCATCATCTGCACAATAATCTGTTAGCGGTTACTGGAATATACGTATATACAAACATATGTTGCAGCAGGTTCTCTCATCAATTTTTTGTGGTTGCGCAGTCGCACGTTCCCAGTGTCACTTGACAGCCAACTTTGAACCTCGCTCTAAATGTTCTATAAACCATCTTCCAACAGTCGAAAACTAGTCGCACGATTACCAATACCGATCGAAAGGGTATTACTGTGGGATTAATATGTGGACTAAGGTATTGCTGAATATATACCAATTTCTTAGAGGACTCGACTTTTCTTTGCATTCACTGCTGAAACTTACTTGGAGGGATCCGGTACATTAAGACCTGCACTGTTTCGGGAAGTGAGTGGACATACACAGGGTTATAAAATCTCTAAACACACATTTTAAAGAGTACAAGATAACTTAGTTAGCAGCACCTGAAACAACGTTGTGCACTGGTTTTAAGTGCATGGGATCTAATGTTTCCAAGGATTATAATCAATGCACTGCTAAATTAGCGAAAATTACTGAGACATCTAAGGTAACCAAGGATGATTTCGGTGTTCATATTTCTGGATTTTGATGATCTGAACACAGGGAATTGCTGCAGTTGTAACCTTTGAAAAAAAACTTGTTCTTCACGAGCGGGTCAAAAGTAACTGGTTAGTTGCAGTTCGGATTACAGCACATTTCTGAACCTTTATGATTGACTGGCTGGACAAGTTTACCGAAATGTCAAATTGTTTGGCCTAGTCGTTGAATTCACATTTGCATTCAAGGAAGCTTCGATCAACTTGAGTTTCTCTGTACATACAGCGCTTGCACGAAACTTGCCAAAAACAGATACCAGTATTTCCGAAACACACGTAAACTGTTTGTAGAACTTTCACTACTATCGTTGTTTGCAAACTGAAGATTACTACCACTGTAGTGCGCCCATGGATAAAGAGTTGTAGTGGTAGGGCAACCTAGCAATTCCCAAACGTTTTCCGCTAGATCTAAAATTTAGGGAGACATTCGCGCAGCAATATGATGAACATGCACAGTGATTACGTCAAAGAAGAGGTTCTGGAGAATAATTATTACAACCGTATTTACCGATGTATTGTGCCACAAAATGTAGACTGCACGAGGCTTGCCAGGTGGTATCCTTTTGTGCCTACTGTTTAGTTAAAAACATCGAACGCTTAAAAATACAAATGAACAACTAACCGGTGCAACAAAATATTTGCCAGTGATTTTCGAAAATTCGCTTGACCCAGGCCCAGAGGAAGAAATGAAACGGAATGTACTAGTTAAATCGTTTTGATAGCACAGTGTAGGCAGGTGAAGTACGATTAACAAAGTCCGACGGAAGTTGGGCAGTTCAGCCTTTGAAAGCAATGGTTCAGGCCTCACTATCTGTTAAGCACATGAATGACACATCAGTGGGTCATAAGGACCGAAATAAATCTAAAATCTTTCACGGTTGATTATAACTAAGTTCCTTCAAACATCACTTTCACGTGTGTGTACGCGAACTGTAACTAACCAAACCTCTTCGGCGCACTCGAAAATCAAAAATCGATATGTGTGAGACCCACCTAGATCCAGACGTATTTGAACTGGTTAAGAGACATCTGCAAAAGCAGCTGCGACTGGTACTGAGCCAAACAAGTGATCTCCGTACACCCATCAGCGGACAAATCTACCGTTCATCGCTTAGCTCATATCAAACAACTTTCCGAGATAGTTTCGTTGTTTTGAATGAGTAAATTGGGGAAACTGTCCAACTTTAATAGAAATTTAATTACTCAAAACCAGCCTTAACCAGTATGCCCAAAAGCACAACAGTTCTAACGTCTGTTGTAATAATCCCAACAAGTGTAAAGCAGACTTCAAGAAATCGTTCATCAGCCAAACATTCATTTTAATTTGTAAACTCTACGTCATCTTGAGTGGTCTAAAAGATCGATGTGGAGTCCATCCAGAAGTTTCGTTTTCTTTGACCCCCATCGAGACAAGGTAAGATGTACTTTGAATAGGACGTGAAGATTCACTGTCACTGATCTTCGCTTTTGGCCATACAATATTAGTGTTTGGAACAAGTAGTGCGTAGAAAATAGTTGTACAGAATGTCATTTTTCCTATCGGATATTCCATGTATAATTGCCCTTCTGACGTCCGCCTTTTGCAATTATTTGCTAAAGCACTGTATTGTTTTGACAGCGACGGAGATGTGTACATAATGCTAAGTTATTGGTTCAGTTGGCTTCATTAACACGCCGTAGCCCAGCTCCAACCCAACAGGTTTTCAATAAACGCACTAGAGGTTTCTTAACTTCATCGATAAGAATGAACCTGTCACGTAGCATAACTCAACTGCTTTTGTATGTGCCTGCAAGATATACTTTATTTGTTGAGTGTGGTGTTCCGGTGGATCGCTTGATTCATCCTGGACCTGGATATTATCAAATCTAAATTAAGAAAACCTTGAGTCAAACGGAATTCTAACCATATCCACATCTTGGATGTCAACAGTCAACGGAATAACTGATGCTGAGAGATATCAGAGTGCTCACGCAAGATGGATTTCGGTTTGGTCGGTGATACTTCATGATTGCCTTTCAAAGTTTTGCTTAGTATTACTGGGACTGCAAAATGATGATCCATTCAGTGGACAAATAGATATTAGAGATAAGAGACCGAAACTGTCCGGTCACATTTGTCGAACTTAACATACTGGAGAGGACTGGAGACCAAACCATCCTCGTTCTTCATTTGAGTAGCATATTTACGAAATGTTTATGTATTTTAAACATTACTGTGGTAAAACAATCATTCAAGTCAGTGCACTTTAGGTTCTTTGAATGACTTTTCACACTGACCGTCCGAACGAACTTTGTAGCTTTTCATAATCACTATTGCTACAGACTACTCGTAGGCAGAATTGTCGGAAACAATTTCCTTACACATAATTCTGTCGCTCCCCGTTTTCTTATAGCAAGAAAGCAGCATAAAAGTGGTGAGCGTTAACAAGGGAAAGTGTTCAGGAAAATCCCACGAAAGAGTTTACATACGTACTGGACGAACCGACAGGCTGATGTGACTGAGTTTAATAACAAGGTGATCATCAGTGTGCGGTCAAGCATCTATGAGTAGGCGCGTGTGATTTGTCGAATAGAAATTAGTTCTGACATTCATTCCTTCCATCCCCGTCACGGGACAGACGGAAGATGATTTATCTGAATATTTGTTTAAAATATAAACGTAAATATACACATGTATACATCACCGACTATTAATTTGCAATGAATCAAGCAATACGTGCGTCGTGTATCACATCTATATTACGTGAATGGAGATGGTTGCATTAAATGCGTCGGGTCTTCCTGAATGTGAGAGAAACTTAGCGTTAATCTGTCAGTGTGCTCCGCTAAATTTTGTGAATGATCCCACTAAGGACAAATCGAAAGTGCATAGTTAAAATACTTGAATATCCAGAGCTAGTTATTTATTCACTGCTGCGGCCTCCAGTAAACTGTACTATTAGGTGAGATGGTGCCACTGGCGAAATCAGTCGTTCAATTGAGCAAAATCTTAATTACAGTTGACATCTTTATATACTTTATACTAAGTTGTGTAAGTACCAGTAGGGCAGATTATAATCCAGCTAGCGATACGCGTTTATACATTTTGAAAACTGTACATATTATTCGCGAAAAAGATCCCACTTTGTGAAAATGATTAAACTGTAGACCGTTCGTCTAGAATATGTTGATGATTTGCTGGGGAACGCTAAGTTTGTTCGCAAACTGGTGCTGTTAATTCATCATTATGCATTTACGTTTTGAAAACGGGTGAGTAGTTGAGGATATCAACTCATTTATCTTGAAAGTCACTCGGAGCTGAACGCAGCTGTTTAACCTCTATAGACTTTCATCCAACTCTGTTCGACAGAAAGCACTGGACTGAGTTTTCTCTCTTGAAAGAGCTCGTCAGTAGTTCTTGTGCTTGCTACGGCCTGCACTAGATTTCCGTCCACGGCTTCCTGAGGCAACCGTGTTGACTTTAGGCACAATTGAAATGTCCTACAAAATCCAGCCATGTTCACTCGAGAATAATGCTCATTCCTCCCGATCATCCTGCGAAAAGACACAGTAACTTTCCCGTTAACACGAGCTGATGATTCCAAGATTGAAACCACTTTCGAGGCTGAATCCACAGAAATCAACACTTTGTTCAACAATATTGTGATTGCTGGTGAGTAATAAGATAACTTGGTTTCCAACAAGTGAAAATCACTCTTGTTTGGTCGCAGCTGCCACAAACATATACATTTCGATCAAACGCCTTTGAAAAGGGGTATCACACTCAGAGCTAGTCACTAATGCTTTTCCTTGCCAGTGTGGGAATTAGAAAGCCGGCTATGTTTAAACGTGACTGCCGTATTAATCACCGCGCGACTGTTCTCATATTTGTGTTTTATTTAAACAAGCACCCTCGAATGATTACCTGAAAAATTTGACAACTTTTAACCTTTATCGTGTTCATAATTAAGTTTACATATTTCTTACGCTCATCTGAACTCAGAAACCATGAACTCTATTACCATCACATGGACCGATTTGTTTGAATGAATCCATTGTCTGGTCGTTTTCGGCCATTTTGCGTGGGCTAAATACAGGCCTTTAGTTTGACTGTTTCTTGCTGGTTTACTTGTAGGCCAGGTTGTCATACTTGAGATGAGGGTGAATTGTTTTCCCATGTATTTTGGACACCGCATATAATCTAATTTTTCGGTCGCCAGTTGAACGTTTTTGATATCTTAAGATCGTTTGATTTACTATTCATGGTTGCTGGTTTCACAGTCTGTGCATAGACCAGTGATAACCTTGAATATGCTCATAGTGATTCAACACATTCAATATCTTCAAAGCTACATTTCTTCATGTTCATCTGTAATGTCACTTTTGCGCGCTAACCCATTGTCGAAGCTCCCGCTTTTTGGTGGGCTACAACGCCTCATCTTGCAGCATTAGACTAAAGATGAGAATACTTGCAAACCATGCACAATCAAACCTCTGTCAAACGGTAGCCTCACTGGCAGTTCATAAACCTTTTCAATGGGTACCGATAATCTACTTTTCTGCCCTGAGGCGGTCTCTCTTTATCACGAATCTGGTCGTAAGTTTGTTTTCTAATAAAGTCGTGGTTGCTTGGGACTTGTCTATGGTGCATTTCGGTAGTAATCTATACGTCTTGCGATCGGTAGAATACTGAGTGATTGTCATGGATTTAGGGTGTTGTATGCCAGCTAGATTGACTTGGCGATCCTCACGTTGCTTAGGCATGGTATGCAGCAGAGCGTTTCAGCCACTGAACACTGTCTCAGCATGTGTGGCTGCCAGCCGACCGATTCATATTGTGTCCAAACGGCACTGACTGCGCAAAACTTTTTCCACCCCGTGTAGGGGTGATCTACTTCTAATGGATCGTCTGTTACTCCATTCACGCATTCGTGTTTTCACAAAAACCAGCCAAGATTATCTACAAGAGCACCTAATAAACGGCCATTTTCTAATTGTGGCTCCGTATTTCAAGTGTAAGCAGACACAACAGCAACGCCAATGTATATGTGACACTAACAGAGAGTAGCATTATTAATTAAGTTTAAGTACAATCTCCAGATAATTTGGTCATTTGATTCTATCCGCTGGGGAATAACTACGAAAATGCTGGCTCAGATGAAGCAGAACAAACTACTGTGAGCCAGTTGTGCGCAAAAACGTAAATAACTGGATGTTTAGCAAGAGGATAGTAGTGCTGATATTTCTGAGGTTACAGTGTACATCAGTTTAGCAAGCGTCAAAGTGGTACGTTTTTAACAAGAACTGAAGTGTTCGTTGGTAAGTAAGTGTGTACTCGTGCCCAAAGATGATTGAACGTCACTAGGGCCTTCAGAAATATTGCAATTTAAGTAAATGTTTCAGATACCTCGTCAGTTCCTGTACTGAGTTCACACAAACATTAGGAACGACCGTGTGATTCATCATTACACCTACAGCAAGATTTCTCTTTCACGATGTGTTGTACAGTTATGAGTGTCTAAATCCGTGTATAGAGTTTCCCAACATCTATGTTGTTTGTTGCCAACCCTAACAACTACGCTTCTAGCACCAGTGATATTTTTCTCATACAGGCACAAAAACCTTTATCTAAATGATGGAGACAACGATGATCTTCAGAAAGCGAAAATTTACTATACTAATCTCACGGAAGATACACTTTGGCCGAACGTTTGATCGGTTTTCTCAAACCTTACTGAGTGTAAACTGACCAAACTACGTTGTAGTCAATCAGTAACCGTTACATTCAGACTCCAGTACACGTTCGGTTGTTTTTCGTTATCTCTATCTAACTCTGTTTTAAGATTGACAGACGACTAAGTTTCCATCAGGGTAGCGCTCCAACATATAAAACATATATTATGAGACGATAATCACTCCGTAGAAGGCTTAAGATATTAGATTAGCCTGATTGTTGTCCGCGCCCCAATCCAGTAGACAGCTTTTGAGGACCGTTGTTTCATCAAACATACGAAGACGTACAGTTTCTCAGCTGGTTAGCTGAATTTACAAGTTATTTTGGAAGAGAAAATGAAGCAGACTGCGTTCTAAAGTCCTGTAATCTTTTGACGGAAATACGTGCAGTCGGAATATTTAAATGCTGAGGAGAAATGGCAAGTAGAATTCGTACGAATTCTTTAAAGAACTGCACCACACAACTTCAAGATGGCTATTCATATTTTTCTTTGGTTAAGTTCATGATAACCATTTTCGAAAAAAAGGCAATCGACCGCTTTTTACTGTGATTTTGTAATCACCGATTGTTATGTTAACAGGAGGGGGGCGGAACTATTTTTGGAGACGTGGTACTTATTCGATATCGAAATGCAAGCTCAACTTTTGGTGTCGAACACCTTCCTACTAACCAGCGGTGCCCCGCATTTTGACTGACCCCGTCTACAGACACTATTTATCACAGTGTTCATTCTGTTTGAAGAGGTTTCATACAGTTGAGCCGAATTATAATTGGACGTGAACAACAATATTACCTGCTTAGCCCATATTTCACCCTGGCCACAATATTTATAGGCAGACTGTCTCATTATTTAAACTATGCTCACTTTAATATCACATGAACTTGACGGCTAACTCCAACTAGAAAATGTTTCGTCGGACAAACTAGGAATCAATCAAAATAGCGGACATGAAATAATCTCCAGTGGACTGTTTGGTATCTACCGCTTATGTTAGTCGAGTGGTTTGTCTTCGCAAACTGATCGTCTGTTCAGTAGAAATGATACCGTTTGTCCAATTCACCCAGTACAAACATTATGATGGATGATACGGACTTACCAGTTTATTCTTGCATTATTTCGGCTCAAGTTTTTTCCTGACAATCTCGTAATTGTAATTTTCAGATGAAAAACAAAAGACAACGATGGTTTTTCCTTTGGAACACTGACACAACCGAAAACAGCGATTACCAGCATTCGTGTCTTGGTTATCATTTCGTATTAGAAGTAATCGGTATTTGGAGTGACACTACCATGCTTCTTTTTATGATGAACATGATACACCCGTACAGAGCTGAACACGTGCATGTTGAGGTGACCAGTGCTGAAATCCATATACCTCTTTGAATAAAACAAAGAAAATTGAATCACTAAATTCCTTTTAACCACTTTTGGAAAGAGAAGATCAGACATATATTGTGATATGTTAATAGTTCGTCTTAGCCAGTTGCATATTGACAGGGCTTTAGCAGAACCCTTTTCCATAGGGTTAAGCGTGTTCTGCCCGTAATAAACAACATACGAGACAGAAGATGCTGACAAAAAGCTTTGGTAATAAACGTATATCCGAAGGAATTCACTGAAACACATGCCAAGGTGAACAGAAGTAATGAACGAATACAAATGGTTTAAAGGAGAGTATAGTACTGATTTTGCAGTACGGAATAGACCACCTTGACGACAGTATCATGCCCATACTAAGAGTTCTGTTCTGGCTTGTACGTATGACGCTGCGCATTTCTGCTTAGTTAAAACTACTGGTAGACCAGTTTCTCATTTTTGCGGAAGAAAAACATCAAGTTATTCTGTCTCCCACTTCGTGTGTCAGTTCATTTGCATTTACAGTGACAATTAAGTAGACAGCACAGATCCCCACGTGTCACAGTACGTTACTGAACACATTCCAATATGGTTGGAGTATGCGATGGCCAACCAGCCTCAACTTAGTATGTCGGTTGTTCGAAATTCTAAACACTTCCTGACGAGAGGTCAGCAAGTTATCTCAAGTAACTGACTGAAAGTCCCCGAAGTCACTGGCTTTCTGCGAAGTGATATTTATCAGAACTTGTCAGCCGACGCTATGTACACAAAAGTGACCAAGGCAGTCTATCGGGCTGCCGTCGTCTTGCCCACATGATACTTTGTGTTTCATGCGTGTGTCTAGTAGATATTTCTTCCCATTTGTCTGCTGCTTGTGAATGGCATGTTCTACGTTTGTGACAGACGACAAGTAAAGAAATGTTGACACAGTATATCGCTTTTTAGTTATGTTGTGATAAAGAACAACATACAGTACACCATCTACAGTTACCTGCCATGTAACAGTTTTAATACAATCAGTTTTAGATGTCAGGCTATCCAGAGCCCGGTATAAAACGTTATTTCGAATCAAAAGATTTTCCCGACTGAGAAGAAAGCAGAATAAACAATGCTTTCATTAGACTTCGGAACGATTTCAGAAGGAAAAATCCTTGAAAGCGAGGATTCAAGGAAGTGTCATTTATTTGGTTGTTTGAAAAAGTCTAAAGCATTGCATAACCGTGATTTGTTTCATATTCGACTTAACAGTACCGCCATCGCTTCATAATGTTGCTATGCCACAGTTATTATTAAGTTCAGGTGATTGGTCTTTCAACATAACATTGTAATACTATATGCTTACTAAAAATCACATGGGTTAGAGAAAACGGCTCTCAAATACCAGCCAATATTTGGTAAACTTCAAGTTGGCATGGTTCAGCAAGCAATAATACTGTTGAATGAACAGCGAACTGAGTTTATATTCCTTGCAAATGCCTACCGAGATGGTGGTTGAACTTTCACACTATCCAATTAATGTACTCCGGCCATTCGCTTCGAGATCACTGTGTATAAGCAGGCCGAGTTCAGTCCGACCACGCTGTTTTACCGATATGGCTGGATCCATTTCGTTTTCCACAAAGGATTTTGCTATCAGTCTCTGGGGCTTGTCCCCCTAGTGAAGGTATCATTTCGTTTTAGCATCCCATTTGGGTGTTTTTAAGATTACACTGTTTCTTTTGGACGGCTTTTTATTAGGAAAGAGTTCACAGCCAACATTCTTGCTGAAACTATTCACCTGCAATATTTTACCGAGGTCATATTGAAACTGCGTTTCCATATGGCTTGCATTGTGCAACACTTAACTGGGCATATACTTGTCAAACATTACAGAGTTCCACAAAAGTGAACTGTTCTTCTGGTCGATCCCAGTTTCGGGGTCGGAATATATCATTTTTTTGTGTCAGGTGGTGTGGCCCACAGACTTTCCAAAGATGTTTGTTTTTCACCAACTGGCGTACTGTAGAGCCATAGCAAGGAAATGATGTATAATCTTATCTAACCCTGAAATATATCATCTACGAAATCTAATCAACAAATAATTAATTGGGATAGAAAAAGCTGATACACACAGATTGAACAACACCCACAAGTGATCTTAGCTGTCGTATTCCCATAGACTCTCTAGTCCGCCCCTTTCAAAAAGGAGCACTAAACCCGAGTTTTGCTCTCACTGCAACTCCTCAGTAGTGCATGTCCTTACCACTGCTGGGACTATGACTTTGGCTTCGCCTTCATGAGACAACCGTGTCAAACGCTGCGCCATTGACCTCACATTGGGCACGACTGAATAGTCATGTGTAAACGCTCAGCCACATTCGCTTATGAGTAATTTTCTCTTTGCCGGATCACCTCAAGAGAAGGCACATTAACGATGCTGATAACTCCAGTCGGTGACCGCATGATTAGGATTTCTTTCCTTTGGGCGAAAAAACTGAACTCCTGACCACTCATCCATAACTAATGCAAACTGATGACTCCAGTTAACTCAACTTAAAGAAAAGTCTTAGTCGAAGTGTCATCGATTGGAGCTGACAGGACACTTACTGAGTTTCCTCTCAAAGTGACCAGGCAACCCGAACATTACTCATAAGTGAACATTTATATATGATGATTCGTTCATGCTTAATGTAACGTCGGTGACGTGGTGGTCAACACGGTTACCTCATGAAAGCATAACCGGAATTTTGTTGCTGGCGGTGTTAAGTGCGCACACAACTATCAAGAGCGAAAATTGAGTCCAGTGCTTCCTTTAGAAAGGGACAGATTGGTAAGTTCATGGGAATGCCATAGATACGTTCACTTGAGGGTTTTGTTCACAATATATGGGAACTAAAATCCTCTACTAATCATTTGTAATCGAAAAATTAATTAATATTGATTTTCTAGGCCTCACAAAGCTAATTCATAAAATCAGCATAGACCCAGGGTGACTGTTCATTCCACTAAGGTACACAACAGAGGATTTATCCTAAGAACTGGCAAGTTCTAAGGTTTCCACAGAGAGGAACCGTCCTAAACTGTAATGGATCGAATTCACAAGGAAGGGTAGGGGACACAAAACTGGTAAATTATGGAGGCCACCTGTTCATTACAAACAAATATATCGAAGTATAGAATAAAACATAGACCGTAGTGAAATAAGATTATGGGGTTAGAACTGTTCTTCGTTATAGCCACATTTCCACCACTCTTTTATCAAAGCATCATACCTTACTTTGTTCTGTTCGAAATCTCTCGTTTTTGTCATCATATGCACAAACAGCTACATCAGAGGTGGTCGTTCACGATCAGCAAGCTGAGGCAGTTACCTCTTAACAACGTATGTAGGAATTTTTTCAGGAAACACATTTTGCACATGTCAGTTAATTATATTTCATATGTTGAATTCTATAGGGCTGATTCAACCTGTAAATAAAACCCAACGAACAGGGGTCTACGCGCGCCTGTTCTGTTCCGCTGGTGTCACTTCACTGAAGGTGGTTGCCATCAATCACGCATTGAACTAGTGATTAATTGCCAGTTTGTTTGTTTGACCGTTCTCGTCAAAAGAGTTTGATGAGGCTGTGGTTGTTTGTGTACATATGCTTAGAGTAATAGTTGGGCGAAATGGAGCGCTAATTTATCAATATTACTTTGCAACTTTGATAAATGAGGTGTTTTGGGCACTTGGTACACAGGGGCACAACTAATGGTTGCAAGGTTCTGCATATGAAGGCTTTCGGTGTGCCATTGTTTTACTTACTATGTGCTATCAATATCGAAAATCTTTGGTTCACATCCACACTGTCTATTTCCAGTTACCATCTACTGGACTTGCACAAATTTAGGTACAGTTAATTTGGTACAACTTTACCTGAGCTCGACAAAAGGTCAAAATTTCATTGTGGTGGTTATACATATTTGTGAAGTGTTCTGGGTGAGCGCACAGGGTTTATATTTGGAAGATGATAGTTCCGGTATACACGGAGTATTGATGGGTGAATCTGCATAAGATTAGAATCCAACCTGCTTTCACTTCATTGATGCATACATAGCCTATTTTGATTCCCGTCCACATTATTTCTAAGTGATGAGTCCAAACAAAGACGAAACCGGTCGTAAACTGTCGGTTTGGAAGTCAGCTTCACGAATTAATACGAATTCAAATTTGAGCCGATGCAACCATATCCAATGTAAACTGGAAACCCAAAATGGACTGTGTACACACTCACTAATAAGATGAAAACAAGCCATAGTTCAGTTATTATAGTTCTGGTTTACAACGTTTGATTAACTGTAAGGAAGTGGCACGCGCTGGCCAATAAACTTTACTTTTTCGAATAATTTGACTAGTGCAAAATGGATATCACGCACTTAAGCACACTTGTCACATTTTCACAGACATTTCAGTCAATTCACTTCAAAGAGAAAGGTTCTAATCAAGTTTCCCACTTGTTAGACAGTTTCAGTAGTGCAAATCCATACGGCGGATGGAATCACAAATCCGACGGCAATTTCACGTGTCGCTTGCACTGACCACTATGTCGCGGAAATCACATCAAACGCGACAGATCTTTTAGAGGAGCCGATGTCGCGCTAAGTGTAATTGTTAATCTCAGAACGAACCTAACCTCTACAACGAAATGGTTCATATAGTGAAAGTGAGGATGAACATACAGTTTTCTGTATGGATTGCTTCCTCTCCCCTCATCAGCTCCATAGATTTCATGGAAATTTAGTTGTGTAAAATGTTGGTTCGTTCATTTCCCTCAAACTCTTAAATCTTTACAACACATGTGAACCACATGAGAACGTCACAGCAGGTGGCAAACCACCAAATGTCAAGGACATAGGGTGATTCACACTTCAGTAGGGGATGGTGAGTTTAAATGGTGGATGCCTGAGTACACTAGAAATGATCGTGTGTGCCGAGAGTTTTAAAGTTGCTAGAACTGTAAGTGGTTTGGCAGTAACTAGTCAGGGTTTGGTAACAATCGCGCCCCGACAGTTCACAGGTGGGCATTAGGAACTACGCAGATAATTCAGAACACCTTCACTATATTGATGGGGAACAGGACGGAAAAGTTCACAATGTAAGTACGTTTATTCACATCCTCAAAAAGCCTTTCTGGGATGTTTTCACAAATCCTCTCCGTAGCCGCCTGGTGGTTCGGCCAACTCAGTTTGCTACGCAAAGACCAGTGAAATGGAGGGAACCTACGCGGAGGATCTTCGAGGTATGGTGCCAACTCGGAAGTGGTAACAAACCAGGCGATCATGTCTGTCGTAAAATAAGGACCCTCAACTATATTCGAGAGTCGGCGACCAATAGTCTCGTTGACAAATCTTCCTGCGTACGATAAGCTGATGGAAACACAGTTTTGCCCAAAAGTCTACAGCGGTATCCGTTTTGACGTAGTTTGTCTCAAAATAAAACAAGTTTACCGGTAGGGTATTCAAAATGCAGATTCTGTGCCCTGAATCACAAGCAGTAGGCATAACTGCTTTCAAATTAGAGAGAAACGAAACTGTGAAAGTGTGTATGCTATCCAGTCCATGTTATTTTTTTGTAAATGGATAAGTGGGAAGATCTATCCACTCGCATTAACAACGCGGTAGATAGGGGGGTTAGCCCAACTCCATCGAGCGCGTCCCTAGGCTTGGGTTGGGAAACAGCCCTCCATGTGAGGGCTAACTGCGAAATAAGCGAGGTTTTCCCGGCGAACAAGCATTCAGGGACAATGGGCGGTGCTACTACTAGAGGGTAGTAGATTCATGGTTGGTAGTCGACTTTTCTATAAAATGCCACATAAGCGCTTTGACCGTACTGTGACATGACGTAAGTTACTCTGTCATAAGAAAATTTCAGAAGCCCCAACGGGAGAAAATGCGCTTTCGGATGATATACGGTCTGTTTGGAGTGCTTTCCGTATGGTGTACAGATATCTCCAGTCTTTACCAACCACGGACAACCCCTGAAGAAGGCATGGGAATCACTTCGGTGATCACCGGCTCCACCAGGGATGCAAGGTGTATGGAATACATTGAATAGTTGGACCCCATTCGAAGACGTACGAACCAATCTGGTCTTCGGTCCCCGAAGGTGGTTGCTCGAGTTGCTCGCTTTCATCGGCCCGTGCAACCGAGAAGTATCCCGTCCTCAGAACTATGTACTCAAGCTCATATTAATCGTGTTGTCCGATCACAACTTTTTGGCCGAGGTGTCGAAGACCGGATTTGTTCTTGTTTTGCTTTTCAGTGCACTAAATCAACTTGTTCTACTTCCCATTTTTGCCAAAAAACGTCATACTCAGTGACTTCTCAATCCCGTTTTCTCACATACACCACAGATTTACCTCATTTGCCGATCGCAAAGAAATTCACAGCCGGAATGATAGCCTGTCTAACAATGAGGTTGCCGTACCTGAAGAAAACAAAACCTATACTCGGCCGTCGAACACAATTTGGGCTTGCTACTCCCAGTGTTCGGACCCGTAAGCAAATAGGTCAGCAGGCAGCTCTCGCACGTATTCCGGACACCCTTGGCGTCGATAGTTATTCTCTTGCTTAAACACGGCTTCAGGATGCTAGTTCAGTGTTACACCCCCAATCTCTGTCAGTCTTTTCACCGTTTGAGTACAACGGGTGCTTTTCTAAAGACCCTACGGCTCAAGACACTGGTAAAACGGTGATGAAATAGCCATGGCAGTGTACACAAAAATGGTGCCGTTTGACCGAAAATCGTCTTCGCGTTGTTACACTTGAAGATGCGGCCACAACAACGAGAGACGCCCGTCGCAAACACTGTCGGTTTGTTGTTGCTGTATATGTTCAACAGACTGTAGTCCAGATGCGATTTAAGATGATTTCTTATCACCAATACACTAAATCACTGCGTGGCGCACGAATATTGTAATACCGGTTGGGGACTTGAATTACCAAACAGGCAGTGCTGTCCAGCGTAACTTAGATGGCCTGAGCTCTTACAGCACTCCCTGAAAAGACAACAATGAAAGTTCGTTTCGGCAATATGTTGCAAACGGTCTGTTCCTTGCAAGCACTAATTTTCCACTTTCTAAGCCTTAATATGCCATCTGGAAACCTCTATTGCCAAGTCAGTTGCAGACACAGATTGACCACATAGCTGCCAGCTATGAGTGACGTGGCTGTTTCCAAGAATGCAAGTTAGTGCTGATCTTTTACTGCTATGTGCAAAATTTGCTTTGCTCCTTGGTAGGGAGCCCCTTCGCCGTCAATCACAGAATGACGCACCTAAACGAAAAGGACACAAGTGCTCTGCTCACACCAGTGTACGCTTGTCTCGACAACCATCAGACGACACTGAAGCACGCCGGACATATATGTGGCAGTTAGAGCATAAGTGAAATACCGTCCGTGCTGAACTGCTACTCGTTCAGCTGCCAACCGCCGGGTCTCCATGCAGGCAGTGGAACTTCTTCAGGCTTGCCGGAATATTCCATCCAGCAGCCAGCACAATTCAGCCCCCAAGGGTACTCTCATGGAACTCGCAGGAGCAACTACGAGAGGGTCTTGAGGCCTGATGGACGCAATGTTGAGATGAAAGAACCCGCTGCTACCTGGAGTTCTCCAACTCTTTTCCATTTCATTTGATCAACTGGTAGCAGCAAGCCAGGTATGAGCGGAGTGATCTGTAGAGCGAATGATGAGCCTACTGAAAACCTGCAACGACGCTGAGGACGTGGGGCTTAGCACTTTCAACAGCAGTTCAGATGTTCGATCGTGTCAGTGACTAAACCTTCCGGCTCCGCCTGTGTTTATTGGCCTGTTGACGCTTCTGCTTCCTAGGAAACTTGAGATGACTTGAGCTCAATTTCTGTAGACGTCACAAGACACCCGGCTTAGAATTACTTCCCTCTACCCATTTTGTTTATAAGGATCCAGTCTGAGTTGAAGAGCTGACCGGTTTGCTCCAGAAACTCTAGATCAGTAAAGTTGTCCCAAATGACTGGAGTTTGGCTAACATCGTTCTCCATTTTCAAGCAGGGTTCACGCACTTCGTGTACACGACACATAGAATTAGTCTGATTCCTATTACGTCAAGGTTGCTTGGAGCTATGGTCCTTCGTATACAAAGTGGGACGCGCGAAGAACATATCCGTGAGAGCCAAGCTTGGTTGCGCGCTGACCTTCGCTGCAGCGATCACATCGTCACATTCCCCCAGATGCTTGAACTCTGCCTTTCACATACAAAGCCAATAGCTGTTGTCCTTCTGGTCATTAGAGAAAAATATCGATCAATTTACAGACCGGCATTCCTAAACCGTCTATCGAGGAAGCGTATGCCAAAAGGGTATGAGAACATCCTGAAATCTGTTTACTACCATGCCTCAGGCAAAGTTAGACTTCACGGCAGCGTATCGCCAACCTCTAGCATCTCGAGTGGGGTGTGACAACGTTGTTTGGCCTCCCATTTCTTATTCATCTTTGCACTAGACGAAGTCCTAGAGTGTGCCCTGACAAACTGCGAATATGATGGCGTGGATTTGCCCTCAAGTACTCGACTCAGAGACATAGAGCATGAAGATGAGATCGTCGTAGTCTGTGAGGGTTCAAAGGGAGCCCATAACATCTTGCGCAGGCTACAGTGTTCAGTTCATCAGTTTGATTTGACCTTGATACCTACCAAATGCGTGGTGCTGTCGCAAGATTTGCACGATTCTGCGCCTGCTCTCACCCACGGTGATTAGCTGTTGGTAGCATTCGAGAAGTTTATGTATCTTGCCAGCTGTATCAGCGCCGGTAGAACGTTTGATGGGATTACAAATCGCACAGCAACGGCTCACATGGCGTTTATCAACTCACGCCGTGTGGTGTCGACATGATCTTCATTCTTCTGTGAAGGGACAGTGTGTAGTACTACAGTAGGGGCAGTTCTATTGAACGGCTTCAAATTCTGATCCCTTCTGGCAGAAGACATACATAGTGTATCCATTTTCAACCGCCGCTGTCCCAAAAGATTTGATACATGTGGTGGGAACATCATGTTAGCAGTGATGAAGTTCGTCGATGTGCCTTCGTAACGGAGTATCTGGATCTCGTCTCACAGGCTTCACTGGCCTGGCCACATCTTACGAATGTCAACTCACCGTCTGCCCTATCATACCTTATTGGGATGCATAACAATGATACTGTTCATTACTAGTGTTATTCTCACATATTCATCACTTGAAGAGCCATCATTCAATAGAGTGCGATCGGGTTACGCATGTGAGTTGTTCTGGTTTTGGTATAAAATGTGCACTCAACTTGCCGGATTAGAGAAGCCTGGTGAGAATAACCAGTGGCAAACTTTGGTAAAATGAACTCTAGTATTCCCAAATCTTTTAGATAAAACGTTATACAAATCCATGTTTTTAATTCTCTGGTATATGTGTTGACGTCTAGTGTACCGGACTGTTCAGATGAAGGCCATTTGTAAGTCACATTTGACTAAATGTGTTAAGTCGAGGTGGACTGTGTTCAGTCTATGATATATTTTGTGTGTACAAAGAAACATCAAACAACAATACGCATCTCTTTGATGTCTCCCATATAGGTCTCTCTACTCGCCTCCGGATCAGTCTGTCACATTGTGGTAAAGCCAGGGAATTTCGCGTATTTTTACCTTAAGTGGTTTGTATTGAACCAGTTTTACACATTCACTTTCCCGCACATTGTTTTTGATGTTAAGCCGGCACAGCAACACTGGATGGTCTGTGAGCGGAAGACCGGTTTCTGGTTGGTTTGACAAATGCAAAAATGGGAGATGCGATAATGTCTCACAGAACCGAATTCAAGGAGCTTTTCATTGATAATATTGTCAAGCCCTAAAAGCAGCTATTTGATGATCAAACAGCAAAACTGGGCAAGGCTATAGTAAATATTTTGTGGACATCAATAAAACTATGATAAGCTTTTCGAAAGAGAGTTAAAATCAAAGCCAGTTTACCAAATTTTGAGAGAGCGGATGAATGAACTGGACAAAACTGTTGGATTAGAGTGAAACACAAAATTGAGAAGCGAGTAGGCGGGGGATGAACTCTGCCAATGTTACTGAAAAAAAGCGGTCCACTACAGCGTGTTTGTTTGTTTGATCGAAAAGGTTACAAACAATACGACTCAACTGTATCCACCCTACTTACCGCAACTTCGTTGACTGCACACTACGGTGACTTACAAGTATGAAATGACCAACACATTCTGGTCTGCAGTTTTCGTGACATCTCACAAAACTCGTCGGTGTGGCCAGTGGGTCTTATATTTCTTTGACCGACGCAAGCCTCCAGTGACTCCATTTGATTTGCGTCTCTTCGTTTTTTTAGTGGAGAAAGCTTTCGTAAAGTTGACTATATTAAGTGCAAGTTGTTGTTCTTAGCGAAGGTAAACAGTAAGTTTCGGGGTTTGAAAGCTACTCATATGAGTTACTAACAAGACACAGACCTTTTTAGATAAACTAGTTGAGTAAGGGTGTACACCATTCCAGTTGTCAAGTTTCCGTATGAATTTTAAACTGTCTATTAGCTTCAAGGGGTGGTTACTTGTTTACAACTTTGCGAGCGAGGCCTACCGAATTATGCCCATGACGACTATAACTTCTCCAGAACACTCTGGAGTTCTGTCCAATAGTTGATAGTCTTCCTAGTAAATACCCGGCTCAGAAAGCGTTTTGCTTAGTCATTGTAGATTGTAAGTCTCACTACCAAACATATAAATCATTTATCGGTCTTTGTCGATATACGTGCCAGCAAACTACTGTACCATTCACACGATGAATGCGTTTGATCGAGTTAATTTACAACACCCACGAGGCTTGAAAGAAGTGCACCCGTTCAAGCTGTGTTGGAGAACGTGCTAATTAGTCGAATTGGGTAGACGGATGGAGCAAATTTAATTACCGCATACTTTTCTGTTTGACAGCAATCAAGCATTTTTGACATAAGTTAATTATTAATGTTTTTATGATATTAAGCGTTTTGCATCTTCCAGCTGGTTGAAATGCAGTGTTCGACTAACTCGTAATGTATTCGAGGTAGTCTGTTTCAGATGTCAATTTATTCAATGCGTCCGATAGTCACATATATCTGGCACACAGTAACGAAAAAACTGGATACCAGAGCGACAAAATCACGCAGTTCATAAAAGTTTGGAAAAATCCCGTAATGAATAAACTTAACGAAAATTTTGTCTAACAGAATGAGTTTTTGCGATAAGTGATGACAGATCAAATAAACCCTTGGTGACAATGTAATTGTGCCTCGGAAAACCCGGTAGATGGTATGATGTTAGGAAGGTAGTGTAGCGACACTAACTGGGGGAAAATGGTTGATGTACACCAGTCTGACGAGGACTCACACTCAAACGGTTAAACCAAACTGGCAGTGCATTCTAAGTGTTCCCAAGTTTGGTGGTATTGTTAGACTAAAACAGTTATCAGTCCCTCCGGTGAACGACTCAACCACACTGAAACATTGAGGGCCGTAACCGAACAGTGTGAATACACTGGTTCCTTTTTGGCAAGGTGGGTTTATAAGGATACAATTATGCAAACAGCTCCCCTGCGTAATTCTCAACAATGTTGTACATCTGATTGAAGTATATACGAATAACTTAGGGAAAAATTGAACAAACCACACAAGACACTAGCAAGCATATAAGATGGAACAGATAGGGGAACAGTTGTGTTGGTGTACACGGAGATTAGTATACGTTCCAGCCATGTCCGATACCTTCAAGTGTTACATAAGTGGTTTAAAAGTAGACGGCTAAGGAAGGTTGAGATTTTGTACGAAATGCTTCCACACGCACGGACCTATTAACTATCTGGACCGATCGACCTGACCGACATGGAGTGAGCTGTACGAATCTTGCCAATTGTTGAAAATACTTCATTCTACTTAGATTAGTGACCAGTCTTGGTCAAGTGAGAACCAACTGCGCTTGCGGTGTCTTGATAGAACGGTTTTGAAGCTATTTCAGACGATGTCATCATATTCTTGTTGACAATCGTCTTCTACTCCACTTAGTTTACCTTTCTGACCAACAACAGATGAAAGACGAGATAAAAAAGTAAACTAGAAAAAAAGTCTGTACAGGTGTCGAATGATGTGATATATCTTGCCGCAAGATATGAAACCCCAAGCATGTTCGAAAGCCTATGGCTAACTACCTTGCTGCCAGCTTCAAATTTGTGGTTTGATTTTTACAAGATGGCTGAAAAACAATCTGAAACACAGTTTTTGTTCAAACCGTACATAACCTGGTAGACAAAGCTCATTAGATGAGGAATCTTTTTGAAATCCAACAATCCTCCCTATCTAGCACAAAACTCGTTTACATATGGTTAGTGTAGATTGATATGGTGCATCCTGAAATGTTAGCTTGCACACGGTGTACCAAGAAGAGTGCTAGATGGTGAGTTTAATATTTGGTGGTGCTACCCTACTTTGAATTCAGCAGGTACATGTAGCTTGGGCAATCCCGTAGATTATCACTCAAGAAGGTGATGGTACTTTCTGCCCGGTCATCAGTTCTGTGAACTGAGATTATGATCAGGCGATTACTACAGCGCCTCTCAACACAACGCTTCCCACCTTTGTCGTAAGCTATGCTGCTTCATATGCGAGTAGTCCAGCGGTTTACAAATCATGGTATTGTTGGAAAATCTCATCAGCGATTTTGTCCGCTTTCAATTAAATGTCTGTTTTCAATTAAAATCCTTTACTTTTAACACATGCGGATACAAGGGAAGAATTTCTAGTTCGGCGATTTCAAGAATGATTTGCTGAGCGAATATATCTGATAGAAACTTTCCCTCGTGTTGTCTACTACCAATTGGTGTGAGTGTATTAACACATTTTATAGTGCGAGGTACACCATTGTGAACCAGATAGAGAACCAAGAATATACGCGCAGTCATATGAGCTTTCGTGTTCAACTTCATAGGAACTAATGCATTAAAGCAATACTTGTCCTGCACCTTAGTTTCTATTTGGGTTGGAACTAACCATTATTATGCTAAGCTGCGTTAAAAATCATCCATCTCAAAGCCTATCGAACAAGTTCACAAAATGACAGTTCCAAATTGCATAGCTTAAAAATGCGACGTCTGCGTAAAATCCTGAAACTTCTGTGCTGCTCTCATTTTATCCACGTAAAATGAATAAACGCCAAAGCATTGGACTACATCAAAGAAGCCGATCAAATTAACCGATCATAAGGCGTAAGCCTGTTGTCATATGTGAGCTCAATGAATTTTGAAATTTCAACTTAATCACACGCGTGATCGTTCAGATGAGATAGTTTGATCATGTCCAGTGTATGTCGAGCAACGCCCCGGCTAACCCGGTAACTTTACGACAGCATTTGACTTCGTTTAAATCCCAGTCTTAGCAAGGATTCACACTGTTGCTGAGCTCTAACAAAAATGAAGGTCATTCACAGTGACCCATCTAAAAGTGAAAGCTGAGTTCAAACTCCAGTTGTGGTTAGCTGAAATCAACTGGATGCCATGCGACTAACCAACAATATCTTGTTCTCAATGATCCGGAACGTAGGAAAACAGAACTTGGCTGAGGATCATAGGTTGGAATTTAATGGTTGAATAACTATAACAAATGCTGGAAAATACAAGGCTGCTTCAAAGAAAGACCTCTTAGCAAAAGATTTATTTTTTACGTTTCTTCATGCAGCTAATTTAAATTTCTCTCAATTTAGTTGTTGACCTTCCAGTTTGCTCACGAAAGTATCCCCAGTTATTTTGCTCACTGGCAACACACTTCAGGTTCCATCAGTATGACGATACAGTTCGCTATTAAACATTTACTGAACAATGGGAGTACGTCGCGGAAGCAATTCTTCCAACATACGTGTGGGTGTGCTGAAGTAAATGTTCGATCATTCGGTAAGTTCAAATTCAGTCAGACTTTGGACAGACCTACTTCCAGAACAGTCGTCTACGCAACATTCCTCCCCGACTGCTACTCATAAAAACTGCACCCGGGAAATTCCGCCAACGAACGCTGTTCCCCACGTGTCTGTCTTGAATTCCTTGGTTGGGGCTAGTGGTCATCGTGGCTTCCGGTTTCGCACATCGGCCACCATACCATCCGGTCGTAACCAGAAAACTTGGTCGTCTGGACGGCCTCTGCTTTTTACAGTGAGAAGCCATGGTGCGTTTCACCTATCACGATACATCACTATCCCATCGTCCTGGTCCTGTCACATTGACTCAACCCATATTGCTGGCTTCTCTAATCCTGAATTTATTGAGTCATTGATTTCGCATGCATTATTATGTTGTCCTTTATGTTTAGTCCCGCCTGAGCCTCACTGCCTACACTACCCGTTTTTCTCCCACACACAGGTCTATAATTCGACGTTATGCTTACGTCTTCATTTCGATGCATTCCTGCCAGATTATTCCAAGTTATTCTTGTTAACTCTGCTCTGTCACGACCTTCCTCATCCCTGAGCATACGACCACATCTTTCTCCTCTGATCCTGACTACCACTCAATTCACGGTCGGACCTCTTGCATTTGACCTCTCACTTGCATGCGGGTTGCAGTAGTGAAGTAACTGCTTTTGAATGTCGAGAGGCGAATATTTTTGTTGTCCTTTTTGTTATAATAAAACATGCGAACCTGTTTGAAATGTGGACCACAAACGGACATCCGTCGGTACACTGAAGAAGAAGTCGGCTGCTGATAAAGGTGGACTATGGTGTCTGCATTATGTACACACCAGGAAGAGCGGCAAACACGCAGTAGTTGGGAGAGGTCTAGAGATCATTGCACTACGACGCGAAGAGCAAGGCCAGGCAACTTGATAAAGTGGGTTTTTTGAAATGTCAGAGTATGTGGCGCCGCAGGACTGAATCCAGGACCTGAAGCCGCTGGGTGTTGAAGAATTTTCGACGTATGTCCGCATATGCTATTAAGAGATTCACGGGATAACTCTTTACGTGGTGTGAAGTCACACAATCTTGCGTACGATGCATCATAAGAATACGGCCAGGTATTTTTTGGGATGGGTGGATATGAGTATCAGCTACTGGAGAAGGTGGAGGATTTGTGGAGAATTCGGAAACGAGAGCATTATTTACTTTAGCATACACTCTAGTGTCCGAATCGATCGGCAGAGGACAGTCCGCAAAAGAACAGAGAACAACTTCGTCAGCGGGTGATACCAACAAACAAACCAAACCGTAATTAAAAGTGGCAGCCCGTGAGTTTGACAGATTGACACAGAAGGGCAAATCGAGATCCGCATTGACCGAAGAAGGCAAGAAAGAGGGAGAATTGATAGAGGAAATGCAGGGACATGCGCGTTTGAGCCTACTGACTCGTCGTCGACGTTGTTAGGCGGTAAGAAGATTTTGTTTTTCCATTACATTAGGCAGCTTGACTTGTTTTGTACCTCCACGGATTACCGCACCTCACCAGTGGTGTACATCGACGATAAAAGGGATGAAAAGAAATTTGTCTATCGCTCAGTTGATGAGCGAAGATCACAAGATCCCGGTTCGTTTGCGAAAGACACAATTCAGTCTCGAAATTGACAAGCTTGGGACCTCGGCGGGACTGAGAGAAATTCAAGGGGGTGCCATCTTTCTAACGGCGTTGTTCCTCAGTTGAAATGATACTGCACAGGCAGTTTCGGAGGTCGCAACAGAGAAATCGTCAGGGTAAGTAGGTAAAAACACACCGAACAAGGGTTCCGACGAGCGAAATGGAATGGCTGTTTCGAAAAAATATCTAGTTGAGACAGTTAGGGACAGTAATTGCGTTTTGGTCGCTTTGGCGGTAGATTGCCGAATTGATTTACACACGGTCGATAGCCTGTACTATGCATTTGTAACCCGAACATCGCTAGGTTGGTAAAAATCACTAATGAACAAAAAAACAGTCGTGAATTCCGGGAATCCTTAAAAAAATTTGTCCGGCGCGTATTCTCATAGCTGTTGTCAGACATTACTGTTTTTTACTCTGTTCGTGAATAACAAGACATGGTGCAGAGGAACAAAAAGCTGAGTGGCCAGTCCGAAAGGGGGGACGTTGGACAGTGACTCCAACTATTTACAAATCGTCAGACAGAAATTAGGTAGTAAATGAACATAACATGCAAGGCTATATCAACGCACTTAGGCCTCCCCCGACGCTCTATAAGCAGATCGTTCAGCCGATGCAGGAGTGCTAGAAGAGTTGCAGTCCAAAGTAGATTGCTGGTGTGTGTGAGAGAAGATTTCAATATCGGCTTGACGGCAGTGAGCACGGTCACTGTAGGGGATAAGTGGAACAAACGATGCACACCGACCAAAGTCGGTCGCTGTTGGCTACTCTGGTATTCGTCGTACCGTTTATTTCGTTTGCTGAATTAGACCTAAAGAACTAAGAACGGAACCAATTCCAACGAACCGAACGAAACCGCGCAGAGTTCATCAGTTTTATGGAGGAGTTTGAAATGGATTGGTACGTGGTTGCCCAGTTTGAACGCAGTCCAGCTAGTTGAAACCAGATCACACTGGTCAGCGATGAAATTGTGCCTACGTCTCTCCGTCAAACTGAAAGCCAAATTCAGATGACCCAATAACTCATCCGAAACTGAATCGTCCCCTTCCACGAAAGGTATTTCGCATCTGAAAGACAAAATGCTGGACCCGATCAGCTGAGGCACAGACAAGCCGAGCGTCGAATTGGAAGCGGACAAAAACAGATTTGCACTGCACTATTTCATCGATCCCTCGGGAATGTTAATCGACATTTGCTACCTTGGGTTAGACACCCCATCTTTCTAAGATAGAAGACCGGGCGCAGAGCTAAAAACAAATATCCGGAGACAGATCTGAGAAGTTGGGTACAGTGAACTGTTCAAAAGCTGACGTTCTTTTGTATTATCCAAAGGACTGATTGCCACAACTGTTAACATTGCCTGGGAGGTCTTTGTATTATCTAAACTAGGGTTGGGAGTGCCCTTATCTGTACTGCTGTGTGGCAAATAGGAGGCGGAGATGTGTCGTCTAATTAAACAGTTTTGATTTCGTGGGACCGAGACGAATGGGCGTCGTACTAAATGGTGGCTTGATGATAAATTTCATTTTTGTTTCGAGGCGAACCGATTCAACTTCTGTTGAAGAGCAATTGGAAAAGGAATGGCCCAAACTCGACAAAAACTGTCCTACTTAGTAGGATATTTATCACGCCAACAGACTGTCCGTAGAGTTTGTAGCGCGTTGCAGACGTTTGGCGCCTCACCGTGCACGCACATTGGTGGTCCCAATGGGTCGAATACGCTCGAAAGTTGGGGAGTCAATTGCCCCGTTTTGTTTCATGGGACGCAGTAGTTTCGACAAAGCCTTCTTTGTTTGAGGGGTTTTGTCTTCCGTTCTCCTCATCTTCTTGAATTTGGTTCGGCCACCTAGTATGGTCTGCATTTTGTCTAGGTAATCCGTCTTATTGAGCAGAGATATCCCAGCACCTTCATCCGGCTTGGACAGAATAATGCTTTCATTTTTCCTCGGACTTTCGGCTGCTAAGATATGTTCATGCGTTAAGAGATGTTTCAGGATTTTGTTAGTCGGATGATATCACGGTTTTTCTCCTATGATTAAGAACTATTAGGGTCTGCATTAACTTGCATCAGAATTTCGCTGGGATTTTCCAGATAATCTACTACAATTGTTGTTTTCGACTTAACACCTACAGAGTTCAAAAGGCATGGCAGAGTTTGGCGGACGACCACAAGACATCAGTAGCTATGGGACACAGCAGTGAACAATTTGCTTTCTAGCCCTAATTAAAAAGAATGTTACGTAAAATACTGATGCACTAGTGATTTGCAATCCTAGCATATATGACGGTTACAATGTGAAAAAACAAGAAGTAGGGTGGCAAGGTGTTTTACCATATTATAGGACGAACTATTGTAAACCACGGGTATGAATGACGACCTGAGTGAGTAGGTGAATGGCGCTCACACAGTAAGATAACTTATACTCGTACGAATTACATGTTTAATGCTGTATGATTTAAACCACGGTGCCTTTGATGCCTCGTAGAGTGATTGTGGGCGTCACAAATACACGGTAACTCCCGATTACAATTTTGTAAATAAACTGTGAAAAACATGGAAGCTTTCATAAACATCTGTTATTTTAGAATAAGAACTGTGTGGAAGTTACAACGAAAAGCGAAACGTGCAATTAAATTTTACTGGTGCTCAGTGCACGTTGACTGAATCCTCAGGTATTGACCAGTAAGTACATAAACGTTAGTGATTTTTATCTTACAACTTCAACGAATACCTTCGTGAGCTAATGATAGGAGTGACACGCGGATCAGTTCTTCATACAACCACATCATTTGTAATAGCTATATTACACTGGTAGCTTCTTCAGCAATAAATGAACATGTTTTCGGGATCACATCTTCAGGCTAATATATATATATGATATATATGATATGTATATACATATATATATATATAAGTATATATCCACAGGACAACAAACTGCTTGCTGCCTCCGTGTATGTTATCAAGGCAAAATACATCTCTGATCTGAAAAATCACACACGGTCGTAATTAGTCAGTACGAAGAAAAGTGAAGATAATCGTAAGCTACGGTAGACAAAAATGATGTGTGCACAAGTCCGTTGACAGTTTTTCCTAGATATCGCACCTCGTCAGACGTGAGCAATGGCTAAGCTTCGTTCACTCTCCATCACCTGTCTACCTGAGCGTCTACATCTAAAGTCTGGTTTGAACGTCTATATCCGCTTATTTGGTCTAGTGGTAGAAGTTGATATCAATCTGAGGTAGTTATTCGAAAACCTAAGAGCGCCCCAGCCACTTTCAGAAAAATACACTAACAAGTGCGATTTAAGAAGAATAGCAAGACAAATTCAACCGAAACATTCAAGTATCAATCAGGCAGCCGTGAGAAATCCAGAAGCACTGTCATCTGATTGCGCAGTCAAAAACTGTTTGCAGAAAAAAGTTCGTTAATGCTGTTAGCTCTCTTCGATCAGCGAACACTCACAAGTTACAGGTCGTTCGCAATCTATAAATTGAAAACATCCATTCCATTTTATTAAGCTATGTAGGTAATCATGGTGCGATGTTTTGACCTGTAAGGTAGTGTTCGATCCAGATTAGCCAACCCCCCTATCGCCCATCAATACTCAGAATATCCTCCGCCAATTCAATGATTTCTACAATTTCAGCTTGAAGAGAAGATTTTTTTGTCGCCAGTTGGAGTTAACAGGACAATTACTGTCTCTTTTCGCAGCGATCAGGTAAGCTCAGCTTTTGGCTGAAATTTTGCGTGACATTTCATTTTTGCTTAATGTAAGGTCATCGGACCGGTGGTCATCGCAATTGCTTTAGGAAAGCGTGACCGGAGTTTTAGTTCTGACTGTGACAAGAATATACACTACGAAACAGCTCTATGAAGAAGGGAACTAGAGGGACTGACTAAAAGATCTGTGAGCGTGATAACTTGTGAGTGGTGTTCATTTCATGCTATAGGTATGCGTTGCCTGGATGGAGATTCCTGAAAATGGGCACTTCCGTCGTGCAGACAGCCAAGGACAGTCTCACATCTTTCATAGAAACCTCCCAGGAAAGGTGACTCCATTCTAACGGACACTTTGTGTGGCCAGAATGACCCGTATTCTGAAGCGACCAACTAAATTTTACATCGATTTGATGACATTTTATGTCCAACAAGGCCCAAATGATTGCGGTCCGGATTAAAATGGGTGCGGTGCTCACAAATACAGGTTGCTTAATAATGCACACTGCACAGAGTGAACGCTGTGATTCCACCCAGTCTACCTCCTTATAACCGATTTTGGCAAACACGCACACGTACAGCGTTTTGTTGACGAGCAGTACTTAAACAAAAATGCTCAGGCTACAAGTCATTGTTTTCACAGTAACCTGTGACCATCCGGTGGACATCCGAAAAAAACATAACACAGCTCGTTGCTTGACCTTTACCAAATACTCCGGTTGATACGGGACCGCTCATCACTCCGTTTTACTCGTCCGTGCTAAGCGGTTTACAGATATCTCCTATGAAATCTATATGATGTGCCAATCCTGGAACTTTAGCAGCCGGGTTCTCAATTGTTTCTAACTTTTCCACTTTAGTTTGCAGAATTAGCTCATTTCGTTTTAAACACCACTCATATGTGATCGCAGCCTCCACATTCAGATAAGTCTTACGGTTGACCCACTTTGAGAGAAAGTAGTATATTTGAATTTTGGTCTTATACATGTCCATTAGTAATGCGAATTCTCATGTGGACCTGAATTTACAGTCCGGCTGTCGTACCTGTGAGACCAGTGGACCAACCACGACACCACTAACCCGACAATAGGCTTGACTAAACGATCATGCACAAAGGCGCAACTACAATCTCAAGCGAATAGCTTCCGGCTTGTCCAATTATTGGAAAAAGAGAATAAACAGAATCACCTTGTCCAATCAAACCGATAACCGAGTGATCGGTACTTCTCAGTTCACCTGAGGTTATAGACTTCGTTGAACTAACTGGGTATAGTTTAAGTGTTTAACGGGTTCGGAGATTTAGATTATGATTTCCATTTGAACATCGCACATTTGATTATGTCCCTCGCACTCTGATAGGCTTTTCGGCTGGACCACTTCGAAAGAAGTCACCAGATTTGAATTTCGTTGCAATAAGAGATTATCTTCTTATCCAGACCTGAATTCGGAGTGCGGCTCAAGTGTTCATGAGATTAGCGTTGTGGACTTGGGGAATGTTTTGGTACAACTTATAAGGAGTCCCATATTTTTCTTCATAATTTACGACTTTATTTATGCGTTTCCTCTGTTTCACATCCCAACTCAGTGTTAAATTGTCACAAACGGCTAATTGTCTCTCTGTTGACAAACAGTTTACTCTGTGTTGCGTAACTGACGTTTACTAGTTTTGTCTAAGACCTCTCTCAGTTGCGTTGTAAATTGTGACTCTCTGTCCATAACGTTTTCGCAAAATCAATTCTACTTTTCTAATGGATGTAAAATGACTAATTTTGGCTTGTTCCGTGAGACATGTTAGCCTCTAGGACCATCTCCTAGCTCTTATTGACTCATCGATCGGTTCACCTATCCAGTCAGCAGCCCGCTCTTTGGCTACCCCACCCTGACTTTGTCTTTTATTGATGTAGCGGTCGCAATGTATTTAGTAGGATGCTTATTTTACATTCTGACCCTGACTTCTGTCGTATTCTGACGTTATTTTGGGCTGCGTTGGTAACACTTTTTGATGTTCATTTCATATGACGCACTATTCAACCTACTGGTTCTGTGCAGCTGAGGATTCCACGCGGAATCTCAATTGAAGCTTTCTATATTTATCTCATTTATTATTTTTATCGATGACACCACATCGAACCATTGTCTTCACTGCAGCTTTTCAAACTTGACACCTAGACAGGTCGATTTCTTGCGTTATCCAAACCATTATTCCCGTGGACATCGATTCGTCGCTGGTCGATCTCAAGGTCATCAACAAGCCACAAGCCATGATCGATTAGCCATAACCAAACTTGCTACCAGTGAGTTCACTAAACTACGCGGACAACAGTTAAAGTAGTGAGTGAAGCTCGGAACATTTTATTTTACTTCTGCTGTGGAATATGAGCTCTGTTCAGCTTGAAATAGATATTCTTTAAAAGTTGACTGAGGTGAGAATGATGGAAAGCACAAGTAATGGGTAGAAAATGGGAGGACTCTGGACAAGAATGTTATTCAGCATGGATAGTTACAACACTAGCTCACTTTGTTGACGTGCTTGCCAATCGTTTGTCTGCTAGAAGTTATCCGGAGAACGCTTACAGAAGGCCGAAGTCATCAACCTAAGAAATAGTCAATATTGGACCCGTTTAACAAAACCTAGGATTATGGATCTCTTCCGAATTCGTAAACTGTTAACTGACTTAAATGAAACGCCTCAGTGCATCAGAGGCCACTTCAGAAATGACTACCATCCTAGAATGGAAATCGTTTTGAACGGACAGATTCGATCGTTCCTGGGGTTGACTGATGTAACGATATCATTGTTACTGTTGATATGACAGCATTTATCCATGGACTCCCATAGTGACTCTCCTCTCACTGACATTAACTAGTTTCCATGTGTTCATCACAATGCAATTACTCACCTCAGGTTATGTCAGATGCCGTTGTTTGTTGTTCCATTCTAGCCAGCAAGCGTACGGTCTTCAACTACCCGAAATTTACGGTTGTACAGGAAATCAATAAGACGTCAGTGATTAGAAGTACAAGCACCCATTGTAAAGGACTCGTGGTGGACAGTGGTATATCCTCATCTCTTTAGGGTATCGCTGACGACTATTCGCTCTCAGGTACAATATAATGGTGTCCTTTGGACTTCAAGATATTAAGTGAAACTTATACACCTCTGAAAGCAGTGTCATATCTTTCAGCTGTCCGAAATCTTTCTAGGCGGTATCAGCATTTAGAACCGACGTCTGACATTTTTCAAACCAGACGAAACTCTGTTGACAGTCATCGTCTCAAGTAGTGTCATAGAAGTAATGAGAGATGAGACTAATAAGAGGAAGATATATACCCGGTCATTAAGTTTCGAGCCACATTCTCACCATGAGTGCATTAGTCTTCGAATTAGCGTATTTGCGCCCACAATTTTAGGAGATGCACACGATGCACCCACAAAAATACAGATTGTTCAAAGGATTTCTTTTCTTTACTATTCGTGGATGTACTTATCTATGAACAACTGCGCATCAACCTTCAGTCAACTGATGATTACACTCTGGCCACACTAATTGCCCTAACAGTGTGTAATAGATATCTTCATACAACTCATCAAACAACTATTACTACCACCAACATTGGTCTAACCAGGCTCGCTGACGTAGTTACAGTGCCAACAAACACACAATTCCTCAGAATAGCGAGCTTTTGTTTACCCATACGGTAAGCGGTACGGCAGATGGCGATAGAGTAACGGAAACTTACCACTCATTACGATGCGACTGAACATATCGTTCATCGTAGCATACTGAGCATGACCACATTTGTTTTTCAGATGCTAAAAGGAACAAATAACTCTGTATATGCTGAACGACCAGATAGACGATTCCCACTGATGATCCGTTAAACAGTAAACCCTGTGTGTCAACAGGCATACCATAACCAGGGGAATAAATTACGGATATACCGCTGACTACTCAGACAGATTAATCAGTAGTGTGGGGTTGATTTGCCCTACTGAACGGAATGTCGAGGTAACTTCTGGGACATATTCAGTAAGAGCTAAGCGTAGTCTGGCAAATGATTGTGAAGTTCAGGGTAAAATGGACAGTGTGATTAGAGCGAAGAGGCCAATGACATGGATGTGGGACACTACGAAGAGTACTTTTTGTTGATAGTTCAAATTCGCGTTCAGACCGAGAAAGGAGAGACTGTTGCTCATATTAGTCTCTGTAGACAGGTGGACGTTTGCTTGCCAGAACTCGATCAGAAATACGATGGGAGCTCGCCGACAGGAAGACTCACTGACGGCTTCACATTTGCCAATTACGACAATGGTAATGTCAATGGAAAATTAGACACGGACGAGCTAGCAGAAGATGTCCATAATTGGGAACTGCGGGGTTAGTCCTACGAACTGTCCAGCAACAGTTTCAGCATGAGAACGTCGAAGAAACCTTACAAGACAACAACACAACTTCAGCATGAAGTACCAGCACATAGGACAACCTAAAATGGAGGCAAGTAGTAATACAACTGTTTGTGTGTTGAAAGAGGCGGGTGTTAAAAATCTACAATAGTATGTTTCCAGATAGGCACATAAGCAGCGTGTTTTCAAACAGTAATTAAGGCAGGTTTAACGATCCGTTCAGTGTTCGAAACTTCAAGACCGCATCAGTATGTACACAAGTTTCTGAATTTATGTACTTCACGTCACAAGATTCTATCGGTAATTTACGTAGGTATTCATACTCCTCTTTGGCGAATCAACGCCTGTATTAATTGGAGTAGCGAGATCATGTGGCCTTTGTGGCGTATATTCTCCTAAGCAGTCTAGTCGCTAAGGGTACGCACTATCGCAAGTGAAAAGCGGATATCTTACTATTCTGTTCACAAAGTTAACTTTGGTTTGTATTGGATTGGTTAAAACTTGAGAATGAGGTGATCAGTTTACGTGATTTATTTTCGCACAACTTTCACCGGAACCGCGCACTAACCGTAGTGTGCGACATTTTTCATGAAATCCGACGTTCTGGCGAACTCTCGGTGATCAAGTCTTTCGTACTGGCTTTGAATTTGTTGGTTGATATCAACACACTCATGACCAATACCCATCAGAGCTTCCTGAGGTCGGGTTGTCTGGATTCATTTTATTGCTTCTAGCCACACCGGCTTTGACAAGCACTTCGTGCATTCCTTCAAGAGACCGTGTAACGAGTTCTAACTCCTCCGAAAACTTAATAGCTCAAAATACACAAGCTTAAACCCAGTAAGAGAAATCTATTCGCGCTCTCACTAAAAAGCTCAGTTGCATTCTGTAAAGAGAGTTAAATGGACAGGAAACGCTTCATTGTCTGTCGTACTTAACTGATGTTGCTTTTGATGTCGACACATCCTGATAAGGTTGTGCAATCATCTTTTGGAGTTTTTCCGATGGTTTGTACTGGAATTTTTGCCAAAGTTTGTGTACATTAGCGTCATACTTCCAAATGTTCTTTGTGAACTTACCCATTTATACTGCGATATCGGCAAAACAGAGTTATCCATGTAGTACACTGCCCGCCGGAATATGCCGGTATCTCGCGGGTTTCGGCGAGCAATGAGGGAAATGCTAAAAACAAGTATCTCACAATTCATTATCTCAAAGTTGAAAGTCTACCAACCTAACTGTAAAATCCGTATTAATCTTTTCCGCAAATTTAGCAACATCTGTTTAACTGAACTCATAAATTCGGACATTATTAATTGATAGTCTGTTGTGGTCGTTGAGGTAGGTGTTGAGGAAGTCGGAATATTTTGCTTCTACTGAACTCTACGGAGGTGGCTAGCCTGTATTGTATACTCACATGTGGTACTTAGAAAGAATGCCTTCAGTGGGTGTTTTCCTCTCTTTCCGCCTCAATTAATTACGGGGATATGGAATTTTAAACACGTCCATAAAACTTGTATTATTATGGTTCATGTTCGAATTTGGTGTAAGTTCATGAGAGAATATTCATGTTACCCAGTATGAAATGGCAAATGTCTATAGCATTATTGCAATGTCCAGAAGGAATACTGTACAACTGATATTTTTTCATTTTTTCTGTACCTCAATTCTATACGGAGATAGGCCGTTTCTTACTCATCGTTGCAACTTTTTCTGTCATCTAATTTTCCTTTCTGTTTCTTTGTCTACTACGATTTTTGATGGACCATTTTAGGTGAATCTCACACAAAGTTTCACTCCAGATATGGTGAGTTACCCGAATAGCAATAATTCAAGAGACAACAAACAGCACAATATTATCTTGCTACGACCGAGAAAAAGCAATTTTATAACCAGCAGACGTCTTTCGTGTAGCGCGGGGAACAGAAAAGTGAAGAATTTCTAATTAGCGGAAATAGGACATACCAGTGTGCTAAACAAACATGTCCCGATCGGAAGTGTCAAATTTCACAACAAAATACCACCAAAAGTTAAACCATTCTAAGAGGTTGTTACACAATGTGAACGAAAATCCAGTTGTCGGTGGAGCGGATATGATTGTTGGGGAGACAGAATCGGTTGTGGATTATATGGACGTGCCTGATAGATCATAATGTAAAAAGAAAGAATATAGCTTCTCTTATTTTCTCGGATTTTTAAATAAAATTAGTTAGGGAGATCCGGGAAACTTGGAAGGTGTTGGAAGTGATTGGCGAAATTGATTTCAATGAAATCACCGAATTTAGGAGAGCCAAAGAAACGTTGCTCGCGAATTTTTTTCACTGCCGTCTGTTGGAACCTGGGTAATGGTAAATGACAGCCTCCCAAGTAGCAGAATGGTGCGGGCTCTGCGGACGCTACGCATCATAAACGGGGGGCTACGGAAAAACTTTCGAACGAACCTCTTAAAGCGGTTTGCAAAATTCGATTTTTTAAAGACGATTTTCCTGCCATCGCCGTTTCGTGCTCGTTTATTTCTGACGCCGCCCAAGAAATATGTCGCAAAACATGCGCAAACGTGGAAATTATATTGTACAGTTTGCAAAAGTACACCAGAAACATATACAGTTTGTTATACATGTGTTGACGAGTTTTCTCCTTTGACGAAGTGGCCACTGCTTCACTCTTCGGTGCACACTTAGGAAGCCTGCAGAGAGGAATGCAAGGGAAATATGTAGTGAGCGGAAGGCAGCAATCAGACTGCGGCAAATGTGCTTAAAAAGCTAAACAACACAAGGAAGCATTGTCGAACCGTCTATGACTTATTGAAATAACCTAACGCACTGTTTGTGAGGGTTCACAACAACCTCACGCTCATAGGCGAGTGTGCGTCGCATGCAAGTTACAGTATTTACCACATTCACAGTACAACCCATTATTGGCAATACTTTCGATGTAGTGCTTATTTTCACAAATGGCATCAGCAAGAACATTCATTCTGTTAATCAGTACCCAAGTCTATATTTTTCGGTTTGGAATGCTTCACAATACATTTCATGCGGCCGCCGGCTCGGTCGCGCGCATTCCTGAAACAACGTCGAATGTGCACGAGAAGTTCTTCAGCGAAAATGTCGGCGTACATCTGTTGACTGGAGATGGCTTCTGTAATGAATTATACGAGCGAGAATGGGTGATCAGACATTGCCTTCACAATGATACTGCAGACTTTTACCAGTTCACACTGGGTAACCTGATTATCACCTCACGAACTTGTACTAAATTCAAACATGAACTATAATAACACGAGTTTTATGAGTGTGTTTGAAATCCCATATCTCCGTAAATAGTTAACATAACGAAATCTAAAGAACCATCTGAAAGCATTCTTCGTAAATGGCGTACGAGAACGTACAACATCGGCTAATTTCTCGCGTGCCATTGGAGGAGAGCAAAACCGTCCAACTTCCACCACACTTACCTCAGCGAGCTGAACAGAATAGCAATTAAAGCTGTCTGAATTTACGACCTCATTTAAAAAAATGTCGCTAAATTTGCTGAAAACAATAATCCAACTTTCGAAATGAAGTTGATGTACGTTTAATTTTGGGACAATCATTTCATGAAATACTTGTTTTTAATATTGTTCTGATAGCTCGCCGAAACCCGCAAGATACCGGCATATCTCGGCGGGTTGTGTGCTACACGGGCTAATGAGGTTTACTGAAATGTTACCATAGGAGCAAAGATTTGCATTACTGAACCTATCCTGATAAAGCTCATACCAACAGTCCCTGGGAGGTGGTGATTGCAACTAAATCTCCATCCTTGGTCCATGCGGAGCCCTGGGCTACTGAACACCAGAAAGTCTTTTGTAGTGGCCCGCATTACCATTACCGTTCTATAAGTGCTAAAACCGAATTCAACGTTTGAAATCAGCTACGTCTGATTGTGCAGTTACGTGTAACCCGAAAGCAGCTGCTTTCAGGGCCTATAGGTTTTTAAATTGAAAACAAGACTGAACTACTTCTACGGTACAAATGAAAGAAATGCAAACCACAATTTTTGGCGACGAGAGTCCGGTTCAACAGAATCATTGGGCTCTGTACATCGCAGGCAAGTTGAACTTTGAAACTTCAGATGAGCAGGCCAGACAAACAATTGCTACCCGCGGCTCAGAAGATTAATAACAAATTAATTCCGAAAAATAAACAGTGGTGTTTGCAGGCTGATTAGAATAAATATCGAGCTGGGGGGTAAAACGGTGAATACACCGAAATGGGGGAACGAATATTCTGTTTCGAGACCAATAATTCAACGTTCACTAAAATTCGTATGCATATGACGGGGCACGGATAGTTTTGCACAATTCTGGCCTCTAGAGTGAGATCACCTTCGACGTCCCCAAAATCCTAAACTCCCTGCGACGTGAGAGTTGTCTTGCCAGTACCACCGCGCCGATTCACATTACGTTGTGAATGTAAATTTACCACAAACCGCTGGCACCAAAGTTAGTATGTTGGCGTAGGTGTCGCAGTTTTACTCGTGGCTGTACAGTGAATCCGCGCCATCTCTACTACCGCTGGTTACATTCAATAGGATGGCAGTGTTTCAGCTAATACCATTGGAAACGTCGATCAACTGGTCTGACGCTTGTTTGAATTCTGAAGGTCGACTGGAATTTCCGTTGACATTCGTCCTCTCTGGCGGCTGCCGTACGGTAGTGCTCAAGGTTCTCTTACGCCTAACTCCCCAGCGCCCTTAATTGTTGCGTTGAAGTGCGCTTTTGAACGGTGAGTAAGTCAACGAATGAAGTTTGTATGCAGGTTCTCACTAGCACTTCCGATTCACGTTAACATGAGGCTAGGGAAACCTTGGACGTACGAACTTAGGAACTAGCACCACGATACCTCTCTTGCCTACTTACTTTGGTTCCAATTATCTCTCGTATGCACAGCAGAGACTCCAAAAGCCACGCTGTCTAACAACACAACAGAGCTGTCTTCATATGAATATCAACAGTACCGGCGACCTCGTGATCGCCTAGACCGCACTTCGTAACTACACTCAGGGTCTCAAGTCAACCTTTCTGGTAAAACGAGAACAGCGTTATTGTTCCAGAAACGTCGTCATTTCGTCAACAATCCCTATTGAACTTGCAGTGGCAATGACACCCTCGAGATAATCTTCTCAAACAGGTAGTTTCCGTGTCGCTCACTGCCTCCAACCCTTAGTGTACCTTTCTACCAGTTTTGATTTGGTGGCCAATTGTGCAATAGTCTTCAGAAATGGTCGTTCGGGGTTAGTCTGCTGTTGTCAGGAACGTCCGCGTAACAGGAAGTCAGTTTTTCAAGACACGGTGTATACCGAACAACTTCGTCAGCTAAATTTCGTTGCCCATCCGTTGCTGTCAGCAGATTGCATTCAAAGTTTGTCTGACACACCAGATACCTCGTCCCCATACCCTGGTGAGTGTTACACGATGGAATGTACTATCACTGTACCCTGTTTTGGAATAAATTGTTACTTGTGGACCCGCTAACAAGTTTTGAACCCACTCTCGAAAACTTCTGTCAGTGACGAGGAGATTGGTATCACTGACAGGAAAAATATTCCATGGATTTGCATCTGCCTTCGTTAAGCCATGGCAGAACCACGATAACCGAATCGGTGTTGAGCGAATAGGTTACTTTGATATGGACGAATGGACGGGTCAAAAATAGACCTACTCAATTTTCGGAAACAGTTACCAAGCTGAGTTTCCTGCAACAGATGTCAAGGGTGCCATCATTTGTTTTCCGACTGAGTGGCAACGACAACGGTAGGCCGGGAACAATCTAGTGGTTTTCTTGACCGTAGTACCGCGTGCTTCGTCGTGATATTTTACGGTCAGGTCGACGACGTGATAGTGTTTGGAAAAAAACAGGGAGGTATGTGAAGTAAGCCGCTAGCGATGGTCTACTATTTACTATTACAACTGCATCAACCTTGACGGAGAGGCTTTTAAAATGGAAATAAAGACAAATTACAGTCATAACGCTCTGCTATTAGGGATGGTACCTCGACAGAGCGTTCCAACTTCACTGCTCTGATCAACCCCACTTCAGTCAGTTTGTTCTCTTTCAACCAAAAAGAACAGTGCTCAAAACCACTCCCAGCATTTGTTGTAAGGTAATGTAACAGGGCAGTGTAACACTTTATACGGATGAGTCAAGTAACGAACTTGGGTAATCGAGCCCGATCTAAATCTCAAACAACAGCATTATACAGACGGTTTGTTCGTGTGACAAGATGTACGTGGGTTGGTAGTCTCTTTGGCATGGTATCATCGGGCCCGGTGATACAGTTGGGTTTCGGAGGCCACAACTCGGAATGTTGACTCGAGAACGTAGAACCTTATGGCGAGCTGTCTGTTGTTAGGCTGCTTTTCACACAATACAAAGCTGAGTCAGCAGGGTTTTCTTCAGAGTGCATTTGTCTTCACTATTTGGACACTGGGGCTTGAAAGGTCATGGAAGGACAGTTGGACATAAACGTGCTGAGGGGTGTAGACGTGTTGCGAACACATTGAGGATCAACCATAGAATCTGCACAAAAATAAATGTCTCGCAACATCTGCTTCCAAGCCGTCAGCTACGACTCCATCTACACTCATGGCCAGGACTTCTTCGACTAGTTGGAGTAGCAGGATAATTACGATGTTGTATCACAGAAATGTAATTTTGCTAGACAATGATTTACTGCCTCGCACTTTCCTCCACGGTGTAGTAGGCACACTCCGCCATCTCATACACCCTTTCTGGGGCCTCCGTAATAGTACACAACACACAACTCGGAAGCCTTTAAGAGCCCATAAGACTTTCAGCCACATCTCCCATGCTTTTTAATCTTCTAGGCACAATGACAGGTGCAGTCCACAATCACACGACAAACAGGCACGCGAGAAAACGTTTGCCTGGCGGTAGCCACCGTAAGACAAAACCCAAAGTGTAGCATAACAAAGAGGTACTTCGCAGTATCTGCTTCCTGATCCCCACTCTGTTTGGTGGCTGCAGAATTCAGTGGAACTTATCCGTTCCGAGCTCTCATTGGATACCGGAAGTAAGTAATGGTGGCAGTGACTCAATCGTAGTGTCTGTCAAGTACGGGGAGAGCTCGAAAGTAAGTATCTATGCTGGAGCCTCATGATCACTTGAAACTCAATTTCTTGATCTGACACCCCACTCCGAAAATACATTACAAATTTCCCCTATACACCGTCTTCTTGTCTCAAAACTAACAGATGAGCTTAAACGGTTACCATCATAAAAACCCATCCGGGCGACTTACCCGAAATAGTTTTTACACACCAACCCACAATCTGCAGATGTGCGCCAGAACCTCGCCGGCTCACACCAACATCCTCAGTGCAATGACCATCTCCTCACATGCACTGACCGATTTGCACGGTAGGCAAAAGTCTTACTTCTAACATCTGCGTCAAAGGTATCCGTAGTTGGGCTTTTTGTGGCACACTGGATTGCACGTTCCAGTGGTCTTGACGGTCATAACCTCCCATAGTAAGTAGTATGAACCAGCGTTTGGATTAAAAATTAGCCAAACTAGCAGACGATCACCGAGCGCGCACGACTAAATGTCACCTGCAGGCGAATGGACTAGCAAAGCGTTTTCACTGCCGGCTCAAGAATTTGAGGACTGGATGGGAACTTCTTCGTTTTCATGGGCATTAGCAACTGCATCAAAGATGGCAGTACCGCGTCACCGTTACCAGTCTATGGACGCCGTCTATGGACGCCATCTTCACACGCCAGCTGACTTCTCCCAATCTACCACCACAGTTGTCGTGAAGATGCAAAACTAATCCGGTAAAACCGTAACAATTTACCGTCAACTTATAACCCCAAAAAATGCAATGCTTGTGGGTTTGCGCTTCCGCAAACAGATTCAGAGAAGAAATCATATAAACAGCCTATTCGTGTCAACAAGGAGCACTCAAGATCTTTCACGGAAGACAAGTTTGAAAAACTCTCAGTTTCCATCAACCGCTTCAAACGTGTCTTTAGTGACCTATCCTTCGGTGTGACATGACAAGCATCTACTCAGCAGTCTTCAGCGACTTCAAACTCAGAATCATTCCCGGCTTTACCTTTAGTATCTTTCCATGACGCCCTCCCCCCTCAACCTAAGGCCCGCCGTGGGAGGCGCCCCACTTTCCTGAGTAGTTTATTCATTTCCCAAGAACCACTGCACAGTCAATAGTACACGTGTAAACTGGTAACCAACAGCTTTCTCAGATACACTTTATTGCTTCATGATGTACAGACCACATCTGTGCACAACTTTATATACCACCAGGTGTTGCAAGAAGCTCGCTATACTGTACGTATCTATCTTTTCCCCAACGTCCAGTTACTTCACCTTTAATGATTTTCAGACACCAGTTGAGGTATAACAACAGTTATGGTACCCTCAAGAGCCGTGCAATGAGAAAACCATACTCCCTGCCACGTTTTCCTGAGGCGTTTTCAGGTTGGATGGCTGTTTCGAGGCTGGCTAGCAAGACAGCATCTGTTGTACAACATTAAAGTTTACAGGTAGGAGGTCATCTAATTTAATGGCCATTCTGATGTAGACTGTTTTAATGAAATCACATTCGACATCCTCAATATTCTAAATTCCCCGCAAACAGAGATTTGTCTTGTTAGTATTATACTACACAGCTATTTTACCCTTTAAGTGAGAGTTCACAACATACTGTTAGCAACAAAGTTGGCGCTCCGGCGTAAGTACCGCGGTTTTGCTTGCTGCTGTATAATAAGTCTGTGACATCTTCAGTTTCGTAGACTGCAGTCTCCAAGACAACTCTGTTTCAGTCGTCATCATTGGGAATGACACCCTACAATTTTGAAGTTTGTTTGAATTCTCAAGGTGGACGGTAGCTCCCGTGGACATTCGTCCAGTCTAGCGGTTGGCTTGCAGTTGCACTCAGGGTTCTCTGAAGTTCACCACCCTAGCGACTTTGTCTGTATTCACCAAAGTCTGTCTGTCTGTGTGGTGCGTAGTCCGCCAATTGAAGCTTGTTTGCAGACTCACTCATTCTCCTTCTAAGACATCCAAACTGCGTTAGCGTAAAGAAGAGGAGTTCTGTGCGTGCAAAACACTGAGACGTTACTTGTTCTACTGACCTATAGAACAAGGATCGTGCTAAAACTCGTTAGGGCATAACTGATGTACATGCACAAACAAGTCGTTGCATTTAACAATAAAATATTGGTCATATTTTCTCTCGTTTGTTCACGCGGGAAATACAGGTGACCGTGTTTAAATCATCCCACATGTACATACATTAAAGTAAATAAGCGAAATATACGTATGGAGATTTTATCCGGTCAGACTAAAATGGAGTAAACGTTTGTATTGTAAGCTCTCGTTAACACGCGACATGCAAGAATCTTGCGCTACGTGGTGGACGCTGATAACATTGAAGATATTTTTTAAAGATAAAGCGCAGTCAGGGTTGCAGAGTGACGGAGGTACAAGTCGAAAAGCACTCGCAGCTAGTCTATGGTCAAACGATTGTTCCGGGCTAATACTGTTTATGCGTTAAAAACACTTCTTGGCTGAAGGTGTGCATGTAGCTATCATACAAACGTGCTTCCTGTTCTAATAAACATCTCCTGAATGGAGGACGCTCGAGCATTACGGGATGGTCGAGCTGGATGTAACGTCTGGTATACGACAAACATATTTCAATGTGGATATTATATATTGTTGGTTGGGATGTTTTTCACGAATGAACTTGAATGCGTTTAGAAATAAACCACAAAAGTGGGCGGTAAAAAGTACATGGGGGCGTTTAGTGAATTGTACTAACGGGAAGTACATCCCCTTTGGACTATCTTGGTCAGTTTACTCATACTATGGGCACTAAGAATCATTTGACATGTGTAACAGGCAAGCTGGACGTTCTGGATTCGTGTACCCGATACACTCGTAAACCCAATTCGTGCAACGTGGAGACAACGGGGGACAGCGTTCCACTGAAGTACGGGGTTCCAACGATATTCCTATAAAACAGGATAACAGAAAGGCCCAGTAAGACATGCACACGACTTACACAAACGAAAACCAAAATGGCGTCAACAGCACGCTGTGTTACACATGCACTGGAATGATGGAAACAATCAACTTCAGATGAGTTATGGAGTGTGCAAAGAGGTAATTTCAAACACTCGTACGGAGAGCTAGAGGCGCGCAAACTTTCGACACACCTTTCTCAGAGTAGTTTAGGTGACCAGAGTAAGTATGAATGGGTCATTGGTCCACTGAGTGGTTCAACAATATGGCCGAACAAATACTTTCATACTGACGCAAGTTACACTTTCAAAAGATATCTGTCGGGTGGTCGGCACGTTTGTGGTGATTACCGAGGGATCAACTAAACGACCGTTTCCGTCAAGTACCCAAGCTTGCACAGGAAAAGTCGTTTTCGAAATGCCTGGTCTGGCGAGCGCACGTCGCCAAGTTCCGGCTCTCAGAGTTTCTGTATTAAAGTCAATGCCGTCACTCCATTTGATCTTTCCGAATTCCTTCTAACAGATTTCAGTATGAACAACATAGTCGAAAAGATTCAGTGCCTATTTTATACGGTCACAAGCGATTTTCATTCGATTTGCCCTTATCTCAAGGATAACACATTGAACAGATGATTAGAGAGATTTTAAGAACCTCTAGACTTCATTAAAGTGGCTTACTCGAGACGACGCCGCAGTAACCCTCTCCAGACTCGGACTATACAAGGCAAATATAGAGGTCCTAGTTTACCAGTATAAAAAACCACATACTTAACGGATGAGGTCAGTGGGACTGATGATTACCGCAAGCCAGAATAGTCTTTTGTTGCTTTGGTGATGCGACGAACTACTATGAGCGACCCGTACCATACTACGTACATCTATTGCAGCCACTGGCCATACTTTTGTCTGAACATGGCCTCTATTTCACACAGTTAGCGAGAGCCGCAACTGTCCGACTAACTTAGTCCTCTTCGGCCATCAGAAACAAAACACACCATTGCCAATCGCAACTTGCTGCTTCTACACAGCTGGCGCGGTCATGCTGCATGAGTTCGTTGCTATGCTTAGGCGGTCTTCAGCTTTCCTGTCTCAACGCCTAGAACCTCCGGGTCTCAGCTGCAGCACGATTTGCACGGAGTTAGTGGCAGTCTATCCGGTAATTGGTTACGTTCATCATTCGGTAGATAGCAGGATCTTTACGAACGACACTAATCCTAACTAGTCAGTGTACCCTTGAAATGGTTCATCCGAAGGATATTTCCCAAGGACGTCCACACACCAGGACTATGTCTCTCAGTTTATAACTGGTTACGTGGTCATATTTGATCGCAGCCTTCGTATTCAGATAGACTTTCCAGTCAGCCTCTTTCGAAAGAGGTTGATATTCAACTTGAAAATGAACCCACTCTCCGACTACTCATCAGTGATTACGCAGTCGTTGGCAAGAAACCTTGTCGACGACGGTACTCCTCACTTCTCCAACCTCAAGGAATCTGCTGGCGAAATGATTGGAGAATACGAACTCAATAGTATGTCAGCTAATGTTTCACGGAAGATTGCAGCCAAACTGCAAAGGATACCTAAGAAAACAGGGGCGACGGAGAAGTGAACCACCGAGACGACACTTAGTCACTCCATAAGACTTACACACTTGAAGTAGTTCTAGAGTGCTGAAAAAGATGGAAATCTGTTCTATGACTGGATTATCAATATCACAAAAACATATAAACCACCCTCAACATGAGTTTCTCAACAAACGCTCTTCCGTGGCGAGTTGGTTGGTACTTCGTAAACATATTACGCATTCCACTGATTTTGGTGGCGCGGTTTTTTCATCAAACTGCTAAACATGAAGAGGAATTTTGATCGTGTGCCCCATAAGCGCATAGTGAGCAAAACAGCGTCGTTTTTTCATACGTAATCCACGGCTTAGGTGGTTTGCTTCTTATTTTGAAGATCGCACACAAACAGTAAAAATAGAGACACCCAATCATTACCGCGACCAATCATCAGTGGGTTGATTCAAAGAAACGACCCTGGACCGCTACTCCTTCTTATGTACAAAAATATCATATGCAAAGTTACGAAGCAGTTAGGCCGTTTCAGTTCGCCGGCGATATTGGTACTGTCTAAACCTACCCATTAGGCAATCTCAATTTTTGCTTAGCTAATATACAAAAGATACAATTGTGTGCCAAAAATACATTCAATAAAGCACGATCTTTGTTGTCCAACACGCGCTTCCCAACATCAATCGCCCACCCGCGCTTATGGACCGGAATGGCAGTCCACAAAGTAGTGGCGATTTCCACCCTCATGTTATGTGAGCTCCCGCTTGATCTGCCGCAATTATTTACCTTGCCGTTTCTTGTTCGCTGGTCGTCGCTGAGTGATACTTCGTCCGGTCCTCCGTGTTGTCCACAATTTACTCGATGTGGGCTTTGGCCGTACCTCACCACTGTATCGAGATAATCTAGTGAAGGTTAGAATAAACGCTTCTCCGATTCGGTCATCCACCGCAGTTGATGTTTGGGGTCAAGCTTGAATGTTGCACTTTTCAGATAATCAGTTCAACATCGTTTCGCGGAGCTGTCATATAACTCAGGACTATATGGTTGCATGGCCGCAGTGTGCAAACTACTATCTTGGTGCGTGATCTGCACATAAGTTGTCCAAACTCATTTAATTCTGCCGAAAAATTCTTTCAAAATAGCTAGAACCAGGTTATTGTAACTAGATTTGTGGCCTACGAGCACGTAAACAGACAACCGAATAAAGATTAATGAACTGGATAACAACAGAGCAACGGTCAACGGTAATGACAACAGAATAGGTTCTACACACGACTAGTTCGTAACTTTTGGAGAACTCGGCCATCCTAGGGTAACACATGGACATAGAAAAAGGACTGACCTCCCGGCAGAGTTCTTTTTATGTCACCCAGTCCGGAAACAACATAGCCAGAACCCCGTTCATATTTAAAGGGGGTTGGGGCTAGCAACGAGCAAAGGTCGAACGAATGGACCGGACAAAATTTAAGACAGTGCAGGGTAGGCGTGTAGTTAGGACGACAACAACAGTTGTCACGACGACTGAGGACGTTCGTGAAGATCAGAGAAGTACACGAATATGGCAAAAGTGAAATTCACTCACAATTGCACGTTGTTGGTCTTTTTGTCACCCAGTGTTTTCAGGGAACTAGCGGCTTCCTTGACAGATAGACAATAGGTCACTTCGAGCATACGTTCTTTATTCCTGCTGCTCAGCTACACCCTTATAAACTGTGCATATGTCCTCAGTTCTAGCACTGCTCATTCCTGTGCAATCACTTTCGCTAGTCTGTCAGGCTAGCTATAAAACGTTTTAATATGCACCCACAAGAGGTTATAAATTCACTCACTCAACTGTACGTGTAGCGAGGGACCGTGACATCTTGTTGATAAATCAGTGGCCTCAGTGTGATGTCGAATGTGATCCCACTGAATATCCGGTGGCATTCCGTTCATTTGGGAGCACATCGTACCTCATTTTGCTGATTTTGCTTTTAAAAAGACAGCGGAAATATCTAAAATCATGGATGAGAGCAGCTTACGTTTAGTCATCCATGCAGAATTTTGTATTTCTGACTGTTTACCTTCCTTGCCAGACACATCCTTGGCAATCGCTTCTGATTAGATTTTGAAGTCATTGTCTGAGGAATTGGCTGCCGGATACTCGCGTGGTCCACTTTGGTGATGCATGTCCTGATGATGCGGTGAATGTGAGAGAGGCGGGTAACGACACACTACCTTCTGGAGATTCATTGGGTAGTCGATGTGAAACTGAAGAAGACCAACTTATTCCAAGTTTCAACCTGACCGGGGAAAGAGCCACCAGGATGATACTGATATTAACTGTGAAAAGCGCGTTCGCTGTGCGCCATCACTGTAGGTAGATACAGGCGATAAAAATACATGACAGTATTGCAATATGGCAAATGCGGAAATCTATCAAAGAAAAGGGTGATATTCAGAGAGGAAAAAATGAATCATACCAAAACTGGACGCTTGCACCAATGAAAAAAATGAGTTTAGGCATTCCAGAATGTTTCCTCAAAAGAAGTGACGTTGCCGCAAATTGGTCATTCCGATGCTTTCTTCGAAATTGTGGCGTAAGAGGGAATTGGAGTAATTGGAGTAATCAAAAAATGTCTATAAGGGATCGCTGAATTTCCTAACATCCATGAATGATATCGGCGGTGTAATTGAAAATAGCAAGCTTTTTCCGTTTGGTGACGATATCAGAGTTACTTACACATGCCGCCAGCTGATGAACACCGCCGTCTGTCTACAAAATATTTGACAGGACCTAGCATCACTGCAGTCGCGATACCAAACATGGCTGGTGATGTTCTCAGCAAAGAAATTGAACATGAGTACTTACGGTCGTCAAATACTCAATGACTCAATCTTACTAGACGGTGATAATATGAATACCGCCACTTCTGTTCCAGACTGAGGAATACGGCATTCAAACTCCTCGAATTCCTCTGTAAAAGTGTGCCTTCAGGCAGCAAAACCAAAAAAGATAATGGGCTGTACCGTAGGGACATTCAGTCTGCCAGTTGTGAGGCTGACATTTTACAAAACGCGTGCTCGAACCCGAGTTGAGTATGGTATCTCCATTCGTTGCCATTCACGCGAAATTGAGAGGCTTGTGTTACAAAGATCACTTTGCGAAAACTTATTAGGATATTCTTCCTCAGTCGTCTGTGGAGAAAATTGTCAAAAGCTTGGCGTTGATCCGCTGCAGTTGCGAAGATTAATGTTGAATCTCACACGTTTCTATAAACTGCTGCATTCGAACGCCTTCACTCTAGTGTCTGTGGCTCATTTATAACACAGGGCCCAACAAGGCTTGAGAAATAAACGGTCCACTCATCAACTTGAGCAAATTCGGAGAAAGACGCAGATTTGTGATTTTAGATGAGACCCAACTGTGAAAAGTCAGGGCTTCGGTTGGATTCGAACCAGCGACAGACACAGCATGCCTCAACGCGGCATGCGCTCTACCAGCTGAGCTACGAAGCCACACCGGGAGCACGGAAATTTGAGACAGTGGGACGGGTAGGTAACAGAGTACAAATGTGAAATTTCCGAGCTCCCGGTGTGGCTCCGTAGCTCAGCTGGTAGAGTGCTTGCCGCGTTGATGCATGCTGTGTCTGTCGCTGGTTCGAATCCAGCCGAAGCCCTGACTTTCCACAGTTGGGTCTCATCAAAAATTCGTATGTTTGCAATTAACCTCCGAGTGAGATGGTTCCCGGTAATAACATTCAGGTGTTTATGAACCATCAGCTATCAAAAACGTTCTCTGTCCTCGAACTTCGTGTATCCTCCAGTGAGTCTTTGAATGTGGTCCCGGAGACATTTAGACGTCAGCTGAGTAGAATGCACACACTCGTTCTTGCCTTCAGGCTCCTTCAAACTCAGCTTGCTTGAAATTCTTTGTTGTATCTCCATCGCTTACCTACATCTCTATCTAGCAGTTGATCTACTGAATGTTATTGTGCACACATCACCCAGATTGTTGGAGAATGTAGAACTCGCACTCGTTAGTTCATCTGGCTGAATTGCCAGATATGACATTTTACTTAGAACATCCATATAGTAGACAGGTTTATAATCCACGTAAACGTTCACCCATATATATGTATGCAACACTATATTCAATCTCGCATGCCTTCTGGCTATAACAAATATTATCTGGAATTAACCCACTACTGACCGTCGTGTAAATGCTACTGACACGAAATCAGCGCAGAAAGAAATAACCGATACTCCTCCCGTATACTTTACACAAGCGCGTTAAAACATCGATACGGACCTTGTGTTGCTCTCCCTGCGTCGAACCCACTCACTACCCTGTTGGCGCGTATAGGATTAATGAGAGGTGAATTACGGCAGTTTCGGGATAAAATACCTCCGATGTCAGACTGATGTTTGAAAGTTGATTGAACTGCGCTAACCTTAATGGTTACGATAATGTATATTTCTCAGTGCATATAATAGAAGCACGTTGGGTTATGCACAATCACTGCAGATAATTGCAGGCGATATGAGAACAACAAATAATTAAACAGTACAACAACCGTGATGTCTGCTACCAAAAAGGGCGTGAACGAAAAAAAACGTCGTAGTTCACGAAAATTAGACGCGGGGAGCGGGAAAACAGAAAGTTCGCTTGCTTCACAGATTCAATCCAAAAAAGTGTGATGTTACACCAATTCAAGTTTGCCTTCGGGTTGTTTTTTCAAAAGGTTCAACGGCGCTCCGGGGAGAACGTCCAGAAGCGTCTACGGGTTGTTTCGCCATTAGGTGATATAGTTAGCGTCGGAAAGATGTTAAAATACGTTGGTCTCGGTAAAGTGGAACGAGAACCTCCCAAATTCGGCGGACATTTGGGCAGACCTCAGCGCAGGAGTTGTAATGTCTACACTTCATATTTATATTCTGGAATTTATTTTTGTACATTTTTGTACACACCGATTCGTCAACTTCAACTAAACACTCGGTTAAAAACATCATCATCATATTTTGAATTTAGCTGCTTTGGACAATAAGACGGGTGTTATCGCGCGCAGCCTCCGTCTTCTTCATTTACGTGGGTGTTTGGGCCGGTGAAATAATCACACGGCGATATTTTTCAGCTCCGCGCAGTTGTTGGTCTATCGACGCTGAACGTTCGTCAACTCACGTTGAGGTTGGACTTATCTACCGGTCGTCTTGTAAACCTATCCTCTGAAGTTGTCTTTCTCTCGGACGATAGCCCATCTAATTAAACAGATTTTGACTTGTCAGTTGGTCAGTCACATTTTTCAGATACGTCGTCCCTGCGCTTGAACATATACCTTTCGTACGCACTCGTTACCGATACGGCTACTTTTAGTTTCACCATATTTTAGTTATTTCTTACCATTTGGTTGGTTAGGCCATTACAGACTTCGTCGATTGCTGGAAACCGCCGAAAAGTTGTCAGTCTCGCGAATCGTTCCGTCGAGACTAGGTTTTGCGCGTCCATCCGTCGTGGAAAGTCCCTTCGCACAACGGATGGTTATGGGAGTGAGTAAAAGAATGCAATTGCACACGTTAGAAGAGAGGATGTGGAGTGATCACGTACTGTGACGAATAATATGCACGCGATATCCTTTGACGAAGACTTAATGCGATATCAGTATTTCTGCTCTGGTTAGTGAAATACATAACCTTGTCAACTAGTTGTTATGACATTTCACGATTTACTCGAGATTTACCCAGGCAACCGGAATACTGTTTGGACGATTTGGGAGGCGCCCTGAAATGTGCATGTTTTAAGTATAGCTCATGTGACGTCATTTCGTTGGATTTATTAGTAGGTGCCAATTCCACATTTCCTAGCAATCGGGGTAATACGTACACATAAATAAACATGTATGAATAAAACACTTCGACGTTTTTCTGGCTAATACAAAGTCTTTATGGATGGACCTGAGTAAAATGCCCCCGAAATAATTTCGTGAATGTCACTTGTTTACATGAACGCATTTATATGGTTGTCGCGCATGGGATACTGCCCACTGTACACATGGGTGTTCTTGTGTTTAGCTGAACTGCAAAGTACGTGGTATTCAATTTCACCATGCTGGATTTTGATTTAGTTTATCTCATGAGGTTTCTCTGCTCACTATCATGTGGTTGTGTCATTTTTAGATATCTGACCATGATCAGTCTGAACGAAACGTGGGTTCATATTAGCGAATGTATATTACTTTCAGCGGGGTTTGGTGTTATTAATTAGCCGTTCCGCTACTTATCATCGCGTTCGTCCTGCCGTGGGAAATTTCTACGCCAGCATGTTCACCGCTGGGTTACATTTTGCTGAGTATCAAACACTCAGTTTGGTGGAAGGTGGTTGTAAGTGCTTCCCTTCTATAACCTACAATGTTAGATGCTCCCGAGCAGGCAGAAGATTAGACAGAATTGTTGCAGCTAACCCTTGATGCTGGAGATGCCGAGTCACGGTTGTCACACAGTCTTATGGACCGGTTTCTAGACAGGGTTGTTTCAAGTAATGCTTCTAAAGTTCACGTCTGCCGGCCATCACAAATTCTGGAGAACGACTGTCTGAACTACCGTCGAATGCAAGAACGTTGATAGAAGCTCCGCGGACACTCTTGATGTGTGATGCGCATTCGGACGAATATGCACATTTCGGTTTGGTTAATGGCTTTATACAAGTGTTAGCAAATCGTCAGGTGCGGGACATCGTTGGTATTCCAGTACACCCGAATACTGCTGGCTTGTCACTGACTAAACCGGGAAGTTACACTTTGCGGTCTATCTCATGCCGTCTATGGGGGCTATTTGTGTCTTACTCTTTCGTCTTTGGTGTCTTTGGCGGAAACGGCAAACAGGAGGATGTTAACTTTTAACTTCTTGGGGTTGTTAGTGAAATGTGCCGTGTGTTATCAGCCGGTGTGTTGCTTGAGGAGGCAAACATCAACGTTAGCCTGCAGGTTATCATCTGAAACCCCAACTCGTAAGTTTATTAGGCGAGGGCACGGCCACGATATTTGTTATGGCTGGACTTTGATTTTCCCCTTCACACGCCACGGGCTACTTGGCTTCAGGTATATGGAGGCAACCAACTGTAGACAGTTCTTAGTTCATCCAGGCCATTTCGTTTTGACAGGCGCTTTTGGCGACGCAAAGTACAAAACTTTTATACGTTTCTGTAGCCATCAAGGCAGTTTTGTCCCTCTCCTTCTCACCGTGCTTGTTGTGGCATTTATTAGCGGTTGATTAGGTTGTTCAAGCTCAATATTTCACGGCTGTGTGGTCAAGATGAGGTGAGGCATAATGTACATCCTCTAATTCATATTGCTAACGACGTTCTAAAGCACGGTACTCTCGAACAGTTTCTAAAATTCCCAGTTGAATCGTTTTTATGCAACGTGATGCCCATGATCCACGGTCCGAACAAACCCAAATTTATGGGTGGTAGTCTGGGTGCACGTCCGTCCCCACAGTGATGAGTACTTTTACTTTGCATTCAGATATCACTATAACAGTAAGCCTCCCAGAAGTGCGTCACTGCCCACTTTTTGAAGGACATTTAGTTTGCGAATATTGCCTCCAACTATGTCGTCATCCCTGATAGTCTCGCTTGCAGCAGTATAGATATACTTCACCCTAATAATCCACATTGCGCAGTTCATTATGCTGCCTATCTTGAACCCTTCAAACCTTCTTCTGCTGCAGAAACTGTGCTTGTAATATTCGGACCCAACGAAAAAATTCTCACAGTATACGTATTGCGTATAATAGCTGTTTGCTTTTTTTCACTGGATGCACCCTTTGTTTTTGCACCCATTTTACAGTCCTGTGCGCAGCTGCTCGCTGTGTTAGTTCATAAATGATACTTTCTCGTTTCAGATTCATTTTACAACAATCTGCGATGGCCAAGGCGAAGAACCTCCTGCTGTTAATTATTCAGCGTACATAAATCACGGTGTCGCAAGCTAGCCGAGCATATGTGGCCCCTCATTTAGACTTCGCCAAGTGCTATCACCTGGTTCCTCGCGATTACCTGTGACCGTTTTCCTCCTAACAAGTGGTGTTGCGCAATTCTACTTCTTTGTTTTCAGACGAGCGTTTGAGAGCTAGGCTTTATGCCAAGGAAGCGGAGAGCGCATTCGATCTGAGCCATTCTAACGCTACTGTGAATGTGGGTAGGGGGATCCAGTGCATCATATATTCACCGTTTTCTGCCTCAAAACCAGTGGCTAGCAAGCTGCAGAAAAAATTGTTCCCGTGCCATCATCCGTTGAAACCGAATTCTGCTTGCACAACATCAACACACGCAACCCAAAAATGCAACATTTGCTGTGCACACGGGTCAATTTCATTCCGGAAGATCTACTTAGCCTGTCCAAGTTGCTTGTACTGCAAAGACGTCATCTCTAACGTCCTGTACAACGGAATCCTTCAAATCCCCTACATCCGTGTTTTTCTGGGGGAATATTTCTTCGTTCACACTAGTCGTCCGTTAAATTTTTCCTCCCGGGACAACTTTCCCTGTTCTACGTTCCATTGAAACGGCTTCGTCTGTGACATCTTCACAGATAGGACATATTACCATCTCAATGTCTACTGTCCAGTTTTTCGCATCTTCAGTGCTGGTCTGGGGATACCTCGACTGTCCCTGTCCCAAGGGATTTTTCGAACGCACGACTGAGGCAAAAGAACAAAACGGTGTTCACCGTAAATCATGTTGTGAAAGAATTGACGTTCATAATAGAACGTAAGGACAGCGGGTTGTTGGTTGCAGGGTGCTCCGTTGGAAAGGATAAGCGCGAGATACACTTTTAATTGTTTCACCTCCAGAATGTCGCGCGATTCAGCGAGCTGAGTTCCAAATTGAAAACCAGCTCGTTGATTCACGAGGAAAGCCACAAGCATTGATTTCACACTACACAATACACCTGCAGGTGGAATAAGAGGAATAGCTTCCGAGACTGTAGATGGGGAAGCTGTCGATTATGAGTGTAAAGACTGAAGATCCTAACTGGACATAGAAGCGCTACTCCCAAAGCCTCTCTACGCAGAGATCAATGAAGAAGTTAACCAACCGGCGAAGATTACGGTTCTGTAGTGAGATCACCTTCGACGTCCCCAAAATTCTAAACTCCCCGCGACGTGAGATTTGCCTTGCCAGTAACACCGCGCCTGTTCACATTACCTTATATATGTAAACTTACTGCAAACCACTAGCATCAAAGTTAGTGGGCCGGCATAAGTATCGCAGTTATGCTCTCAGCTGTATAATGAATTCGCATTATCTCTACTCCTGTAGGTTACATTCGCTAGGATAACATTGTTGAGCTATTACCTTCAGGAACGCCGCTTAACCAGTCTAACGCTTGTTTGAATTCTGAAGGTCGACAGGAATTTTCCGTCGACGCACTCTTCCACTCTGGCGGCTGCTGTGCGGTTGTGCTCCCTAGCACCCCTAATTGTTACGTTGAAGTCTGTTGTGAACGGTGAGTAAATCAATAAATAAAGTTTGTTTGCAGATTCATCGTTTTCTCCCTGCGACTTCCGATTCACGGTAGCATGAGGCTGGGGAAACTATGGGCGTACGAACTCAGGATCTAGCACTACAGTTTCACAGCTCACCAGACAGAGAAGGAAAAAGAATAAAAGACAAAATTAAACGACAAATAATTATCTTGATGTTTCCCAGGTTGTTGTCTGTTGAACAAGAAGGATGAAATTGTGCTGAATAATTATGAACACAACGGTTATTGTAGATGCATATGTTGAGCGTTTGACAATTGCCATGTTTTGCAGAAAGCCAATGATAGCACTGAATGCCTTCACCCATTCCCTTCTCATTGACACTTGTTCCTCCATTCTAACTCTTCTTCGTAGATAATGAGGGCATTCCCGGTGGAGATTGACATAACCATAGGAACTACGCGCGCGACAAATCACTTTTCCCACGAACGTTAATGTGGGTGTATTGACAAATCTTGATATCGTTTACCCGTGGAGATTTGTTCTGACGTAGTTTTTACTTCATTACTTCTCACTGCTGGGCATTCGCTCATGTGTACCCTGGTTTAACTTTCCACTCGATTGCCCCGCCATCACAAAGACAGTTGCACTGAGTCGTATTCACGTGAACAATTAACAGTGAGACTTACAAAATTGGTGGATCCGATATCGCGGTTAACTGGTTTTCTCCATTTGGCCTGTGATAGCTTTATTGTGCATTAGCACCCTATTAATAAGAAAGTCGTTCCTACGACCGTCTTTCTTAGATTCGAATCGGTTACTCAGTGAGCTTGGAATTTACAGACGCCTGCTGCATCACAGATTCGACTTTTCTAGATTGAGCCTATCGACAGACTGCGAGTAGACTAAGCGTAGCTTGCGGAACTACTAGAAGTCCGGGGTTAACAGCGCTCAATGTTATCAAAACTTCCTAACCTTGCATCAGCTATTACTTGGTGTTTATCTGAGCGACATTCGGTGACAAACAAGCTACTTGGAGGAAACTTGCGTCCAAAAGAAGAGATGCCAAGATCTATAAGGGTAATAATGGTAATACTAATAGTGTATGTTTCTCAACGCATATGTGAGATATACGATGGGTTATGCGCGATCACTGCGTACACCGCACTTAAACAATAGCACGAACGTGAAATCTGCTACCAAGACGACGTGGTCAAAATGAAAATAATTGTAGTTTATGGAACTTTAACGCATACAACAAGAAAAATAAATAAATCGCTCGCTTCGCAGATTGAGTCCCAAAAATGTGATGTTACATAAATTTACCTTTACAGGGTTGTGTGGGGGACGATGTTTCGAATAGTTCAAGGTCATTCTGGGGAGAACGTTCAAGTGCACCTTTGGAGTGTCTCACCATTACAGGATATGATTAGCGTCCGAGAAGTGTCAGAATGACTCGGCAGTGGCGAGGAAGAACGGAAAATTCCAAAATCCAGCAAACTATTGAGCAGACTCCAACGCAAGATTCCGTCGATTGCTGGAAACCGTCAAAAGTTCGAAATTTTCGCGAATTGTCCAGCTGAGGCGAGTCTCCGTGCGGCCATCCGCCGCAGTAAACTTCCCCGCACAACAGATATTTATGGGCTCAAGATGAACAACGCAATTTCACAGGTTAATTGAGAAAATTTGGGGCATTTACATATAGTATGACGAACAACATGTATGCGAAATTTTTTGACAAAGAATTCACGCGATATTCTTATTTTTGCTATGGTTATTAAAATATATAACCCCGCCAACTGGTTGTTGTGACAGTCTGTTGGATTTATTGATAAGCGCCATGGCGCTATCTGAGCAATGTGTACACGTGAATAACAGCATATCAATAAAGTGATTTTGAATTGTTAAAGGTTTAGCGAGCGTGCAGTAGACCAAACACTAGATGGTTTTGTTAGTAAGCGATACAACGAACCGTTTGAAGCGGGCTGTTTTTGAGGGGATTTAAACAGCGGGGGTCGTTGTCTACGTTACACGTAGCTGACGGCTGAATGTTTCCCGGACCGCACTCAAAAAAGTCATCAGGGGATACAGACAGTTCGAAGATGGTCATTGTGGTCGATAACGCAAGATGGCTGTCCAAACCCTTTTTGTGATGCCGAATATTGCTGCTGACTCTGACTTCATTCGGAAGTTTATTCCAAAAGTAGGATTATTTTACAGTGAAGGATTCGGGCGTATATTTATTCGGGATAGCAGAGTTGGCAAGGTGGAGCCCTTGCTTCTAAGACTATATTGAGGGCTCTGTTGTAAATGGACGGTAAACGTTGTGTTGATGGCGTCCGGATGTATGAGTTTATACAGCAGTGTCAGGTTCAACTTCAGTCTACGCAACCGAAGTGGACCAATACCAAGTTTTTGACAACGTTGTCTATAGGTAGATGAAGAAGAATGTACCAATAAGCTCTCGGGAAATTATTGCTGAATGTTTTCTTGCACAAGCCTATCAGACCTGCGCAGTAGATGAATGCGCAATACTCAAGTTGAGACAGAGCCCACATTTTGTAAAGTGTCAGCTTCGCAGCTGGTAGGCTGAACGTTTTTTCGATACAGCCTATTGTTCTTCTAGTTTGCGCCGTTTGAAAACATACATATTCGAGAAATCAGTGGAGTTTGAATACCGTATTCCTAGATCCCTCACCGAAGAGGCTCTATCAATATAATAACCTTCTAGTGGGAGAGTTACCATGAGGTAATTTACATCCATAAATGGTGATGTTCGATTTCTTCGCTGAGAACGATATCAGCCATGTTCTGCACCACAACTACAAGACACCAGGTCCTGTGGTATATTTTGTGAACAGAAATTGATGTTGCTGCCCTGGCGGAATGAGTAACTGATTCTGATATCGTCAGCA